>LTAE01001854.1:0-37763 GCA_001647135.1 Pontederia paniculata | reverse complement strand
CGTAATTAGGTTAAAATCACAAGATTGATTGCTATGCTTGATGTATTGAAAAGAAGATGACATGATCAATTAGTCGAGGCGCATTGGAATGGGAGAAGTAGCTGAAGGCGCTTCCCGGGAGGCGATGGCCACTCATTAATGATAGTGTGTGAGCTTCCCTAACACGGACCCCAGAGAAGGGTTGGCCTAGCTAGCCATTATTTAAGGCCAATGTTACCCGAGACTCATCATGTAAAGATAAGAATTTGCCTTATGATCAAGATGTTTAAATGATGATGATGTCAGTCAAAGAGAACTCAAATTGGATCATATGGCTATGTAAAGATGTAAATGTACAAAGATGATGATCATGAACATCAAATACTTAATATCATTTATGTTTCATGTATGTAATGCTTCATGTATGAATGTTCAATGTTATGCTCAAGATATGCAATTGTCATATGCTTATGTTACTTAAAATGATTTATGCTCAATATTCATACTTATAATCATGTTATGTTATGACACATATATTGCATGATAGATGTCGACCTTAACATACTCTAATCGGGAGGATTTTCACCTCTCATGTTTCTGGATCCATGCAGGCGATGATGCATGAGGGACTTGGCGGTGGTGTGCTCATGGCGGTTTTGATTTGCACATGGTCGTGTTTAGGTCTTATAGGTCTTTAAGTCATTAAGATTATATCTAATGAACTTATTATTTTATTTTATGTCTCGAGTCGAATAAGTCTAAGACTCATGTTATGGGCCTTATATTTGGCCACATATTTATGTCCATATGTGGCAAGACGATTATGGATTTATATATGTTTTCGCTGTTTTGAATTATTATTATCATGATATTATGTGATGTCTTCCGCTACAATGTCTTTTAATTGTTATCATATTTTCTAATATATGTCCAAAGTCCATGTAGCGCCGTCGAAAAGCTCTCGCGGGCCAAGCCCATGAGCGATGCATTTTGGGGGCGTTACATAAGTTCTCATGAAAATTTCACTATAATTCTAGCAAGACATTTCTTAATAACAACAAAGATGTTGATCTCTCTTCGGTTCAACAACGAGAACTTAAACTTCAGCATTGAAGATCCATTCTTTTCACATCCAACTTCCCAAGGCTTTAGCAATCATTTACTTAATTTTCTATAATTCATTTTATGTTTTTAGATTAATTAACAAATTTTCCAACGCTCGAGCTTTTGGATTCAAATTAGCTCATTGAGATTAGATAGTTAATTATAACTTATTTCTAATTACTTAATATGGTCTACATGCAATATTCTTACATAGTTTTTGCATCATCTCTTTACTTTTTTTTTCTTTCTTATGTTCCCTTTATTCTTTTTCTCTTTTTAAAACTCTATGCACACATTCATCAAAAAATAATAAATTTAAACAGAAAAATGAAATTTCCTTGTTTTGAGAATACTAAAAAAATAAGAAATGTTATTTTCTATTCACTTTTGGGAAATGGAAATTCCAAAAGTATTTTCTTGTTTTCAGAAAAGAGAAATGAAATTAATTTTCAGAAAAATAAATAGAAAATGAAAACAGGGGATGTTATCTAAAATCAAATGGCGCCAAGGATTCTTGAAGAGCTATGCAAAAAACGAAAAGACAAGACTCACTGATGTAGAATAGAACTGTATATAAGCTGTAGAATCTAGGAGTGTTCACGGGTCGGGTTTGACCCGATCCGAACTCAAATCCGATCTAATCCGTTTGATTTTGTTCGGGTTGGGTTGGGTCGGGTACGACAAAATAGTCATCGAATCCGATCCAACCCGACTTTGAATGGGTCGAGTTGAATCGGGTCGGGTCATCGGTTTATCCGATTAAATTTTTTCATATATTTTTAATTATTTTCTTATAATACTTAACATTAATTATATTTTAAAAATAATGAAACATATTTTTTTTCAATATTTTATAATGATTTAAAGGATATAAAGTATAAATTTGTAATATACTTTAATTTTAAAGTAATATAAAATTTTTATTAAGAATAAATTAGTTTAAATTTAATAAAAAAATATATAAAAGTTCGGGTCATCGGGTTGGGTCGGGTTGATCGAGTTTGAAAAATTGAAACCCGTACCCGACCCGTTGATGATCGGATTATGATCGGATCAGTTCGGATTCGACTCAATCAACGATCCGATCGGACCCAATTGAAATTGGGTCGGTTCGAATCATCGGGTTCATCGGGTCGATCCGACCCGGTGAATACCCCTAGTAGACTCCAACTGCAAAACTTGACAACTTTCATATCCTACGACTGCATCAAATATCCAACTCGGATCAAGATTGTTGAGCAACTAGCTAAGATTGTTTAACAACGACAATGGCTGCATATCCTCTGACCCTTTCCAGATTCAAATTTAAATTATTTTGTTCTCGCCTTAAATATGTTACCTATGTGATCGATTCGATTAATTAATTAATTGAATAAAATTAGTCGAATCGATTAAAAAATTATTCATTATCTGATTAAAATAAATTTATTAACCGAAAATTTTAGTTCAATAGTGTTAATTCACTATTTTATCCGAAGGGAAAAGATTATTAAATTCAAAAAACTTGAAATATATTAAACAAAAAATAAATTGTGTTTAAAATAAAACTAAATGCTAAATTTGAAGATAATCTAAAAATAACAATCAATAAATATGTAGAATATCAAATATGATTAAATAAAAATGTTACCAATACAGTTAATATAATAATACATTTACATAAGAATATGAATATTTTATTAATTAGCCATTTTTTATTAACCAAAACTTGATTATTTAATCATAATTGATCAAATAAGTTTGGTTAACAAAAATATTATTCAATATTCGAACCAAAATTGAATTGAATATTTTGATTTATTTAA
Organism: Pontederia paniculata; assembly: GCA_001647135.1. Taxonomy (NCBI): domain Eukaryota; kingdom Viridiplantae; phylum Streptophyta; class Magnoliopsida; order Commelinales; family Pontederiaceae; genus Pontederia; species Pontederia paniculata. Next base: position 34,875 of record LTAE01001854.1, on the reverse strand, counting down.
AATTTAGGTTTGTTAACCGTTCAGATGGGTTATACCATTAACCACACGGTTATCAAGATCGAAATCGTACTCAAGATCGGAAGAGAGTGATAAGATCAAAAATAGTTAGATCGGATCGAAGAGTATTATTATTATAACTTAATAAAAAATTAAATAACTTACATTATTAATAAATATAAATATATATTATTATTGTAAATTATATTTGAAGATAAAAATTAAAAAATAAAAATATGTACGTACTTAAAATGTAATGTATGCCACGATTTTTTTAAGTATATTTTTTTGATAATTTTAACATTTATTATTTTTTTCACTTTTTGTATCTTAACTCCGCCTATGTTTATAGCCGGTCCCAAGCCCGGATAAAGGAGGAGGGTTGTGTTAGGCCTCGACAGCCAACGTAAAACCTTGTCGAATCTCATGAACATGGATCAACGAATACATTGCGCTAATGCTAGGTCGTTACCCGTAAGTAACGCGCTGTATGGCTCGAGTACAGTGATAAGAGAGCAAGAGCCGCTGCATCCTCGCCTGAATGCAGTGTTAAATGAGCAAAGGCTACCGCACTCTAATGGACGGAGGCGGCTGAAGAAGCTAGTCCATGAGAGTAAGATCAGATTAGGCTCTTGGAACATTGGGACGCTAAATGGAAAGCGTTTTGAGGTAGCACAAGTAATGAGTAAGCGTAAGATTAATATATTGTGCTTACAAGAAACTAGGTGGGCTGGAGAGGGAAGTAAAGTGATCAATGTCAACGGTTCCAAACTTTGGTATACGGGTAAGGTAAATGGAAGAAATGGTGTTGGTATTATTGCGGATGAAGAATGGAGGAAGAATGTTGTGGAAGTTAAAAGGATTGAGGATCGAATCATATCCGTGAAAGTAATTATTGGAAAGGATATAATGAACGTTATTAGTGCATATGCACCTCAAATAGGGACAGAAGCACATCTCAAGGAGAAGTTTTGGGCAGATATGGAGGGGTTGATTGAAAGTATACCGATAAACGAGAAAGTGTTTATTGGAGGAGACCTTAATGGACATGTGGGTAAAGAGGCGGGACCACATGCAAGGGTTCATGGTGGTTTTGGTTTTGGGGAGCTGAATGAAGAAGGACAAACTATTATCGATTTTTCTTTAGCATATAACCTTAAGATTGTCAACACTTGTTTTAGGAAGAGAGAGGAACATCTAATCACCTATAAAAGTGGAACTCATAGGTCTCAGATTGATTTCTTTTTGACAAGGAATCCTGATAATAGATGGTGTACAAATTGCAAAGTGATTCCGGGGCATGGGGTGACCACACAACATAGATTGTTAGTTCTTGATATGCGAATTAAATATATAAAATCAAAACGTCGAACAATTTCAAATCGAAGGATCAAGTGGTGGCAGTTAAAGGGGGAGAAGCGAGAGATTTTTAAGAGTAAGTTATTGGAAGAAGGGATGTGGGAGTTACAAGGAAATGCTAGTATCATGTGGGAAAATGTGGCACAAAAGGTTGAAATGGTCGCTAAAACAATTCTAGGAGAATCAAAAGGTTTTGGATCACGAGATAAGGAGACTTGGTGGTGGGATGAAGATGTACAAGAAAAGGTGCGTAATAAGAAGAATTGTTTCAAAGCTATACACTTAGACGGTAGCTCTGACAATTGGGAAAAATATCGCTTGGCTAAAAGGGAGGCTAAGAAGGCAGTTAGTGAGGCTCGAGCGAAAGCATATGAGGGGTTTTATAAGGAGTTAGGGACAAAGGCCGGAGAACAAAGGATTTACAAGATTGCAAGGAATAAAGAGAAGGAGTCGAGAGATTTTGATCAAGTAAGATGCATAAAAAATGAAGGTGGTAATGTTTTAGTCACGGAGGAGGATATTAAGAATAGATGGGAAGAGTATTTCAATAAGTTATTCAATGATGGATGTGAAGGTTCCCGTTGCGATTTGGAGGACTTGGCTGTTAGTGAAGGTGAGCTTAATAGGTCATTTTATCGCAGAATTAGAGTTGCGGAGGTTAGAGAAGCTCTTAAGAAAATGGAGAATGGTAAAGCTATTGGACCGGATGGGATACCGATTGAAGTTTGGAAATGTTTAGGAGAAAAAGGTGTGTTGTGGTTATGTAAATTGTTTAACGAGATTTTACGGTCAAAAAAGATGCCTGATGCTTGGAGAATAAGTACGTTAGTTCCTATTTACAAAAATAAAGGGGATATTCAGAATTGTGCAAATTATAGAGGGATTAAGCTTATGAGTCATACAATGAAGTTATGGGAAAAAGTGATTGAACATAGATTGAGAGTGGAGACTAGTATTTCTGAGAGACAGTTTGGATTCATGCCAGGAAGATCCACTACAGAGGCGATTTATTTACTAAGGGGAATGATGGAGAAGTATCGAAGTAGGAAAAGAGATTTACATATGGTTTTCGTTGATTTAGAAAAGGCGTATGATCGTGTACCAAGAGAGGTACTCTGGAAAGCCTTGCAAAAGAAAAGAGTGGGTGTTGCATATATTAAGATTATACAAGATATGTACGATGGGGCATTGACTAAGGTTAGGACACCAGGAGGAGAGACGAAAGCATTTCCTATAAGAATTGGCCTACACCAAGGATCATCTTTAAGCCCATATTTGTTTAACTTAGTTGTGGATGCTCTAACCGAGAGTATCATAGATGAGGTACCTAAGTGCATGCTCTTTGCTGATGATATCGTACTTTTAGCGGACTCAAAAGATGAGATTAATGCAAAATTGGAAATATGGAGAAACACGTTGGAGTCAAAGGGTTTCCGTTTAAGTAGGAATAAGACAGAGTATATGCATTGCAATTTCACGAATAGACAATTTAGAGGCGATTCGGAAGTTAGGTTAGGAGATGATATAATTTCTCAAGTGACAAAGTTTAAATATTTGGGATCAATTATAAGACAAGATGGGGAGATTGATGATGATGTTAACCATAGAATTCAAGCTGGTTGGTGTAAGTGGAGGAAGGCTACTGGAGTCCTTTGTGATAGGAAAGTACCCCATAAGGTTAAAGGGAAATTCTACCGCACTGCTATAAGACCAGCAGTGTTATATGGTAGTGAATGTTGGGCTATGAAGGGACAACATGAACATAAAGTGGGGGTAGCTGAAATGAGGATGTTGAGATGGATGTGTGGTCATACTAGAAAGGATAAGATTAGGAATGACCATATACGTAAACGAGTCGGAGTGGCACCTATTAGCGAGAAGCTGGTAGAAAATCGTTTGAGGTGGTTCGGTCATGTCCAGAGAAGGCCATTAGATGCGCCAGTAAGGAGGGTAGAGCAAACAATCTGGAGTCCGATTAAAAGAGGGAGAGGGAGACCAAAGCGAACACTTGACGAGCTAATAGAACGAGATCTATTAACGAATAATATACCAAAAAATTTGGTTACTGATAGAGCGCAATGGCGTCGTATGATCCATGTAGCCGACCCCACCTAGTGGGATAAGGCTTTGTTGTTGTTGTTGTTGTTCACTTTTTGTATCTTATAAAAAAAATTAAAATACAATGTAACTTTTTATGACTCTAACTTATATTTCTTTAAAAGAAAGTAGAGAAACGAAAAAATTAAACAAGTTTAAAATAATATTATAGGATATCTTATTATCCTAACGATCATACAAATTCGATCCTTAGGATAAGATCAAGATCGTTGGTCCTCCGTAAGATCGTACAATCTTATGATCAAAATCGTGATCTTGACAACTATGGTTAACCATGTTCACGCCTAGCCTTGTATAAAAAATAAAAGAAGCCATCACATTTGTAGTTTACAGAATAGACAATCATCATACAAATTCGATCCTTAGGATAATATCGAGATCGTTGATCCTCCGTAGGATCGTAAGAACGTACAATCTTACAATCAAGATCACGATCTTGACAACTATGGTTAACCATGCTCATGCCTAGCCTCGTATAAAAAATAACAGAAGCCATCACATATGTAGTTTACAGAATAAACAATCATGATACAGACTATCAGATCTAACTCACTGAGAGAGATGAAATTCCTTCCTCTTCATGGATTAAAGGCCCGTCCTTTTGAAACTTATAATGGTTGTTGCTACTTCAACAAGAAGAAATACAAGATAATAATATAAAAGTATATGAAGAGAATACATGAGATCCAATAGTATAGTTGCAGAATATAACAAGGAAATTCAGTTGTTCCACCCTGATGTTCTATGAAAAATTTGAGGATCACTTAAAATGAACAAATGAAATTAATGTTCCACAAGGCCACAACATAAAGCTTATGCATGAGTTTTATAACTATGTTGTCCACTGAAGAGATTTGTGAACTGGCGTTCCAAGTATAGGTGTAGCACTAATCACTGCCTATAATCTCGACTATACTTGTAAGTTGTTGCAGTCCAATAGAAAGCAATTTGGGGAAACAGAAAAAATGCGCTACATCTGCACCTGATGACCGCCACTGAATATACTCTATGATGAAGGCAGCAGCACTGGCATTATTTTGCTATCCCCAAACTGCAATTCCTTCAGCTCCCAAAATGACTAACTATAACGAGACTAAAGCAAATACTTGGACACTCACGGTTTCAATTGGAAAGGGTAAAATGTGTTAAAAGGAATGATGAAACTATGACCTAGGATGTTGAAAGAATGGCTTATGGCCTCAAACCATGACAAGAATTCAAGCTAAACAATAAAAGAACTTGACGTTGCAGGAGTGAGCTACTGAAGGATTTTTCCTATGTCCATAGGACGTCTTTCACTTCCATCTGACAATAGCTGAACCCCATGTAAGTCCAGCTCCAAAACCTGCAGTAGCAATGATGTTGCCAGGCTGCACCTTCCCACTCCGAACCGCCTCATCTAATGCTAAAGGAATAGATGCGGCACTTGTGTTTCCGTAGTTGGCCAAATTTGAGATGACCTTCTCAGATGGAATCTGTAATCTTGTGGCAACAGCATCAATTATCCGCTGGTTTGCCTGACAAGAGATTTAATCTTTCAGTAGTTTAAATTATTTTTTCATTTGACAGAAGTAGTTTACCACTTAAGAAGTTGCCTACCTGATGAAGAAGCAACCAATCTATGTTGGAAAATGTGATTCCAGCTTCATCCAATGAAGCTTCAATAGTGCTGGGAACACAGCGGACAGCAAAACGGAAGACTTCCTTGCCATTCATCTGAATGCAAGAAAAGTGTGTGTTCTTTGAAGGAGAAAAGGGCACGCCATTGGAGTTAGAATTAAGATCAGTCTGATCATTCATGGCCAAGGCATTTAGGTGCCTGAAATAAATAACATAAAAATAAAATTAGAAGATCAAACAAAAGCAGAAAAATGAATAAACCACCAAAGTAAACCTTTGACCATGACCATCACTGTGCAAGTCAAATCCAAGTAAGCCATCTTCTTCGCTATTACATGCCTGCAAATGGAAAAGGAGAGCACCTAAATTAATGTCCAAAGAGCAAACTACGCAGATATCATAGACGTAGCATCCATTTCATATTATTCATTTCGCAAGAAACAATAACAAGAGAAAAAATAGTTATGAATGTTAGTGGTTTTCTGTTGAGAAGCATTATAGACGGGACAAGACATGAGTGCTAGCTGCAAATTCATTAGAAAATAAATATTGCAGTTGGAAGAAAAGTTGCAAATATGTCATGATGTTTTGCATTAAAGCTTTAGTTCATCAAAATATGTATGCAAGTATCAAAGGCAGATACGAGGTAAAAGCGAAAAGCACAATGGGCGTGGATACCCGCCTAAACTATCCAACCCCCACTCCCCAAACAAAAAAGAAATATGATGTACAACATTATCTATGTAGCATCTCTCTTCCCCAAAAATTCTGTGGTAACATTGAAGCCAAATGTGACATCATCAAAGCCTTCTCCATCTCTTATTGCCACACCTCCCCAATGCTTGAAGCGAGCTCCAAAAAGCAATATTCTGTTGAGGGGTCAATGCTTGCCCCATGCATCCATCGTCATACCTCTGTTACCATGGGACACTCAAACAGCAAGTGGATGCTATCCTCTTGTTGCCCCACATAGGGCACAAGACATCTGAGATGGGGCCCATCTCGCCCAATAAGCTCTCGTGAGGAGTCTGCTGCGCCTCAAAATCCATGCAAAATTCTTGACTTTGAGGGACATCCGTGTCCTCCAGATGACTCTTGAGTGGGCTTGAGGTGATGCTCCCCAGGAGGAGGCAAGACTACACTCCTCACGTGGAGAAGTGGTCGAAAATCCATATCCATTTGTCAGGTCTGCAAGCATCTGGGTGGTGTTGCGCGATCGTTCCATGCAATGCTAGCAGCTCATGAGATATCATGATATCATCACTTAAGTCTCAAAGCGGCAGCGTATCTTTCCTTTGGCGGTTCTATGGTCTATATGGACCCAACGTAATGGAATTATTTTCAGAAGGGATTGAAGCTATGTAGAGAACATGGTATCTTTTGCGAGATGGATGGTGAGAGATTGGATGGAGTGTTAATATGTAATCTCATTGTAATCTTGTAACTATATGTAACCACCATCCTTTTCATTTAAAAAAAAATGCTAGCAGCACAACTACGTGTTGGCCTAAGAGGCTGGCCCTGAAGTATGGGGGTCTAGGATCCAACCCCAGGTTCGCCAGATGGTGTCCAAAACTGTAAGACTGAAGCTGCCAGTGTATGAAAAGTAGTATCAAACAAGGAAAGACAACAGCACGCATGCATGCCATCTGGTGTCTGCTCGTGTTGCTCGAAGAACGAGTCAGCCCAGAGCCTAAGGAGGCTGAGATGAGCTGCACCAAGGGAATGGAACCTCAAAAGAAATATGAGGCCATGTAAACCAGGTCGAGGCAGGTGGCATCGGAGAGGTCCCGACCATAATAAGCAAAGAAAATTGAGCACCATAGATCATCTCCTGATCCCATCTGTTGTCATCAATATTCTCATGTTATCTTTAAAGATGTTATGTTTTGTCTTTTTTTCCATTGAACCATGATGGCCATAAGAAAGAAACAGCGCAACCATCTTTATTGTTGACTTGACCTCAGGATTTTCTTTATTTTTCTTCATCCACAACTGCTCGTAACCTCCCCTTTTATTTTCCTCCCATTATAACCTTTTTCATCATCCACAGTTGCCCCACAACCTCCAAACCCTAAGCACTCCACTCCCACACGTCCCCAAGCGAACCCGACTCAATCATGCACTAATTCAACCTGAGCATGCCACCACCAAACCATCAGATTGTATTCTCAAACCACAACCTAATTCCTGCATCCTTCCTAAACCTTGCGTGCTTAAGCCAGTGAACCAAAGCCCAACACTATCCCTCTAATCTAGTAGATTGAGATCTAACATGTGCCGACTTGAGTTGGATTTGGAGCTCAAATGCACCAGCCCCCATGAACCTGGTGAGTTTCCCCTTCTATCCACCTATGAAGCCTATTACCCATCCCTTCAACCCACCCCCAAACCAAACTTGGTTCGTCGCCTCGCTCGTACAGCCCCCACATCTATGATTACCACATGTCCAAGAGATCCAAGTCGCTAATCCCCCTCTCCAACCAACCCCATTACCAATAGTAGGGGCTAACACCTCACCCACATCTCCCTCCATTCGCAGCAGCACAGCACCAGCATCCTCCTTTCTCTGCACCATTTGACAACCCTTATAACTGGAGTTCTACTCCCTTCAATGAACAACCCACCTCTCCACAATCCCCCTCCACCTTTCACCTATCAGTCAAAGTAGTTCACTGATTGTGGAGGTGGAGCAGCATGAGAAAGCACTCATGCATGGCCCGACGAATGTGGAGGTAGCCATAATGGGAAAGCCTCTTTTCAGCATAATCGAGCAAGCAGTTATAGAGGAATCGGCTGTGTTCAATCTTGAGTGTGAAAAGTTCCATGTCATTGAGTGCCAATGATATTCCCCCATGAAAAGGTCTTGTTGGAATGTTCGGGGACTCCGCAAAGTGAAGAAAACCTACATTCTCAAACATAATGTTTAAGAATGTGGAGTTGATATTATTTAGCTTCAAAAAACTCGAGCAATGTGATACATATCTGGAATTAGATTGGGGTCTGCAGATGAAAGGCCACCTCACCATTGCCTCGATCGTCGGTCAAGGGTTGTCTCACCAAATGATAGATAGATATTTTTTACACAGTTTACACTAAGATAGAGAGGTTCTCTGTTTCGGTATATCTAAACAAATGGATGGACAATGGTATTCCACATCACCCAATTGCAACATATATGGGGAGAGATCATTTCGGAAGAAGCTCATCAAATGGTGGGAAAATCCCTTTCAAAAAAATTGGTGGAAAAATATTGTTGACACATTTGACACTAAGATAGAAACCTTTGCTCCATTTGGCATGACAACAAAGGAGGCACACTGTACCTCCATTGGCACCCCCATTTGGGGCTCCCTTTATCAGATCACCACATCAGCTCGCATGGGTGGACTCTAATAATTGACTAGCTTGAGCACATGTTATAGTGTGGAGTTTGCATATGTTGTCACAAAGCAAACACCTACCCTTCTGAGAAGGGTACTCTCATCCAGCCCAATCCATTACATGTATTTGTTCAGATTACAAATGCAAGTGAAATAGCGCATTGATATGGCAGTCTAGTGGCTATTTGCATCGTGGAGATCATCTAGTGGCACTGCAAGAAATGTATGCAACTAATCTCCGTCAGAGGACTTGGAGTTCGCTCCTTCCAATTGAACAACTATGTCTTACACGACTTGGAGTTATCTCCGTCAGAGGACTTGCATATGTTGTCACGAGGTACCTATTGAGAATTTTTTTGTATTTAGTGATGTTTGCATGCTATGACTGTTATTTGGCCAAGTGATAGAGATCTGCTAAATTAACCTACTCTTAACCCTGGTTAAGTTATCCACTTACGAAGAAATAAACTAAAACCAAATATTTCATTCATCAATTATGGGTTTTAATATAACCATACAAGGGTTTATTTAAAGTTCGAAACAAAAAGGAATACAAGGAAAACCCCCAACTGGCTCATAGCTAAAACTAAAACAAAAGGGAAGAAGGCTCATAACTAAAGACTAATGACTTAAGGGTGAAGAAAGCCAAGTTTTTCTGCATCACCTGGGCTAACATCCCCTTAAAGAAAAAGAAACAATCACCTAGCTACTAGATCGTGGTTCATTAAGGGTGTCTTCGCCTTTTAGTGAGGGATGACTACGGTAATGATGTTAGTTCGTCATTTCTTCAAACAATCCCTTTGACCTTGCATCATCATGTCGTTTGGCAGCATATGTGGTCTTCCAAATTTACCTTCCCCTAGGGTTTATTGTCAGGTTATTTGAATGTTCTTATAAGTTCATGGTTATGGTATTTTGCAACCCCCAATTTACCAATATCATAGAGGTGTCATTATCCATGACCTTTTGTATTCCTACCTTTCATATTGAGATTCAACTCTTGAGAGAAGTCTCTCCTCTTTTGCAAACTTACAATCAAGCAAATCAATGATAAATCGAATGTTCTTTAGCCACGTTGGTTCCCCAAAATGAACTTATTCATTCCAGAAACCTAGAGAATAAAGCATATTAGTCATGAAATCTAAGATTGTCTTTTCAACGAAGGTTGTCAAAAACTAGTTTTAGTACTTAAAAACTTACAAGTTTACGTTTCTAGAGTCCAAAAATAATTTAACTCGGTGTAGAAACTTAAATGTAGGTAAATACTGATCTGACTGTGTTTTCACTAAGTAAAATACTTACTTTTGTACACATCAACAACGAATTCGACAACTATATGACGCAAGTATTATAGTGATTTTTGGTTAGTGGGATGTCAAAGTGCAAGTAATTATGGGTTCAAATCTAACATTTGAATATTTTTAAGCAACCTTCTATATATTTTTTGCCTTTTTTTCTCTTTTATTTTTTTTTACCATTATCTTTTATAATTTTACTATAATTTAAAAACTAATATGTTGTCGTAAATTATAATAGATAGTAAAAGAATAGAATAATATAACATTATTGTAAGTAGTATAGTAATATTAGTTTGTCAAATAAAGTTTTCTTTACTATTTCATTTTTTATACCATAATGCTTAAATAAAAAATAATGTGATGAACAAATATATTATAGGAAATAATTGTATGGTAAGATAGTTATGATAATAACGACAACAATATAATAATAATTAAAAGATAAAATATATCTTATGAAAAATGTAGTAATTATTTTATACATATATTTGCTTAATATACAAATTTTATGAGTTGACTATATGAATTTACGGGACATCAATTGAATCTACATTGGAACTCATCAATCTTAGAATGAATTATAGTTGAACTTTTTGCGAGTTTGTGTGATTTATGAATATTAATTTCTTTATTATTAATGTTGTTTTGATCTATTTTTTTAAAAAAATAATATATTGAATATCTAAATTTTACGCATTTACGTATTGGATCTACGATATGAATCTACTCCCTCTAAAACGAATTTAAGTAGAAACAAGAACTTGACAACCTCCTTTTCAACTCACATAAATGCCGCTCAAAAAGTCAAGCTAAATGGCAATCGGTAAGCAATCATGTGAGACTTTATGCCTCAAGGCAACTTAGTGATTGAATATCGCCTATCAAAAGAAATTAGTAATTGAAATCAGTCAGTCACCTAGAAGGGCATTAGCGCAGTAGTGAGTTCTGTATATCATCAAGAAATAAGTTTGAATGAAAATACTAGATCTATATGTCCAATTGTGATGGTCATGAGGTCCATAGTAATATCTTGATCATAAACTACGATGAGCCAAGACAACATTTTCTTCTTTCTTTTTTGCTTTAGCTTTAAAGAACAGTCAGAAAATATTTTAGTTCTGAATTTAGAAGTATTCACAATTTATGCTAGAACATATTATGCTTTCTTTATTTTCATTCCTGGAGTGGATTATGGTTCAGTATGAACTTCTAGTCAATCAAATGCAATGCCCAACCCTATAAATCGTATTATATTTAAACTTGAACCATATTTAGCACTACAGTTGGCTTGCAGCCAGCATGGACTGATGCAAGGCCCGTAGTGGCCTGTATTCACAATTCCACTTTTTCTTGCTACATTTTTTTATTCTCCATTTTAAAATTACCAAAAATGTCTAACACAAGCTCTGCAACATGTCCCTATACTATACCAACTGTTAGCCAAAACAAAAGGTGATGTTAATTCTTGACTCTATTTCCCTCTACAAAAGAAAATCTTGAACATAGAAGATTGATTATATCATTCATAAACAGAAATCATGGATAATCTAAGAATAATATGATTTGGGTTATGACACAACACATGTAGCTCAATTTTGATTTTTTCTTAACAATAGCATGGCATGAACAAACAAAATTGTTTGAACACAAGCAAACACCAACTCTTACGCAAGTCCATATTCAGAATCTTGAATAAGACGACAGAGAATTTTCTAACAATGAGTGACAGAAAGAAGTAGAAAAGAAAATTACTTGGACCAATACAGCACCAGCAGCATCACCAAAAAGAATACATGTGCCTCTATCTGTCCAATCAACATACCGCGAGAGAGCATCTGCACCAACTACCAATACATTTTGGAAACCACCCCCTGTAACAGAATCAACATAGAACTTATGTTTGTATAGAGCTTATAAATACCTAGGAAAAATCCTAAAAAAAGCAAAGAATGACTTTGTGAATAAGAAAACAACTCACAACCTTTAATAAAGCGACTAGCGGTGATTAGACCCACAACAAAACCACTACATGCCGCTGTTGCATCAAAGGACCACGCATTTTTGCACCCCAAGTCCCTTTGAACCTGTATTAAGATTTGGGATGGAATTAATCTAAATATTTTCTTGGTTAAACAAAAAAGGTATGCAAAAAAAAGAGAAAAAAACACTACATATGGTAGATTGGGAGTAAAGGAAAATGTTGAAAGAATCCATAGCCATAGAAGCTATAGGAGTAGAGTGTGATGATGACATGGTCGAGGTTATGGTAATCCAAGAACAGATGATAGGAGATGAAATACACAATAAAAAAAGTTTCAATCAGATGTTAGGTGTCAGTGGTTGGACTTGAATTCATATTCGAGCTTGGAATTAAATTTATAGCATATTTGTTTTGGACTCTGATTCTTATTTAGTTAGAATTATGTTTGAAACAAAGAGAGATTAATGGAGGAAAAATATCCCACAATATTCTGAGGGATTCATCTTATATTTATATGTTGAGTACAAGATATATAGAAAGACTATATATGGAAAGACTAATAATACAATATTTGTATATATGGAAAGATATATTCTTAATACTCCCCCTCAAGTTGGAGCATATATCTCATGCATGCCCAACTTGCGACAAATATAAAGAACTCGAGGACCTCGATGAGCCTTGGTAAATATGTATGCCAATTGATCATTTGACGAAACAAAAAATGTCACAATATCTTTGGACATTACTTTATCTCGAACAAAGTGACAATCTACTTCAATATGCTTGGTCCTCTCATGGAAGACGGGGTTCGATGCAATGTGAATGGCTGCTTGATTATCACAAAATAATTTCATGGGTTGCAATTGCAGAATATTTAGTTCTTTAAGCAATTGTTTCAACCATATCAATTCACATGTAGTCGAAGTCATTGCTCTATATTCAGCCTCTGCACTGGAAAGAGCAACTACATTTTGTTTCTTACTCTTCCACGAAATCAAATTGCCTCCAAAAAACACACAATAGCCAGTCGTCGATCGTCTATCAAATGGAGAACCAGCCCAATCAGCATCGGTATATCCAGCTACCTGAATATGACCTCTATCTTGGTATAATAATCCTTTACCAGGAGCACCTTTAATGTATTTAACAATTCTGATCACAGCATCCCAATGTTCTTTAGTTGGTGAATCCAAAAATTGACTCACAACACTTACAGCAAATGAGATATCAGGACGAGTAGCTGTAAGATAGTTCAATTTGCCAACTAATCTGCGATATCGACCAATATCTGAAAATAACTCCCCCTCATTTGGTACCAATTTCACATTTGGATCCATTGGAGTGTTTGCTGGTCGACAATTAAGTAGGCCAGTCTCTTCTAAGATATCCAGCACATACTTTCTTTGAGAAATATATATGCCATGTGAAGATTGGGCAACTTCAATACCAAGAAAATATTTTAGAAGCCCTAAATCTTTAGTTTGAAACTGTGAATGTAGATGAGATTTAAGTTGGGAAATACCAATTGCATCATCTCCTGTTATAACAATATCATCAACATACACAACAAGAAGTATCAATCCTCCCTTCGAATGCCTATAGAATACAGAATGATCTGATTTACTACGGTTTAATCCAAATTCTAAAACAACAGAGCTGAAGCGACAAAACCAAGCTCGAGGAGACTGTTTGAGGCCATATAAAGATTTTTTGAGTTTACACACCATACCAGAATACTCTCCCTGAACACGAAACCCAGGAGGTTGATCCATATAAACTTCCTCTTCAAGATTACCATGCAAGAAAGCATTTTTAATATCAAGTTGGTGCAAAGACCAATGATTAATAGCAGCCAAAGAAAGAAGAAGGCGGATAGAAGTGATTTTAGCAACAGGTGAAAAGGTATCACCATAGTCCAAGCCAGGAATCTGAGTATAACCCTTCGCAACCAAACGAGCCTTTAAGCGATCAACTTGACCACTAGGGGATACTTTGACAGTGAATACCCAGCGACATCCCACTGTAGTTTTACCACGTGGCAGAGGTATAAGTTCCCAAGTACCGCTAGCATGCAAAGCAGACATTTCTTCCATCATAGCTTTGCGCCAACCAGGATGGTTCATGGCTTCTACAACAGTTTTAGGAATAGAAACAGAATCCAAAGAGGAAATAAAGGCGGCATATGAAGAAGATAGATGACTATAGCTTAGACAAGAATAAATAGGATGTGGATTAATAGTACTGCGTGTACCTTTTCTGTGAGCAATAGGCAAATCAGATTCTGCTGTAGATGATGGATTCGAGGATGAAGGAATAGATGGCACAGAAGGAATTGCATCTACTTCTTGAGAATTTGTCTCATGCGGTCCGTCTTCAACTACTGGGGGTCCTTTCTTTCGTCGTTGATATGTAATAATATCTTTATGGCCAGGAGGATGGGAATCAAATACTTCCAAAGGAGCATATGAAGGTGGTACATGCGAATGTGGAACAGGTAGAGGTAGTGACTCAGTTATAGATTCAGAAGAACTTGAACCGGAGAAAAATGGAGTAGACTCGAAAAAAGTGACATCCGCACAAACAAAATAACGATGAAGATCAGGAGAATAACACTTGTACCCTTTTTGGCCACGAGGATATCCAAGAAATACACAACGAATAGAACGAGGAGACAACTTAGACCTGCCCGAGGATAAATTATGAACAAAACATACACAACCAAAGATTCGTGGAGACAATGAATAAATTGCATCTCGAGGAAACAAAATTGAAAAAGGGATTTGATCATGTAGAACAGTAGAGGGCATCCTATTAATTAAATAACATGCAGTAAGGATTGCATCATCCCAAAATTGCAGCGGAACATTCATATGGAACAATAGTGTGCGGGCAGTTTCAACCAAATGCCTATTTTTTCTTTCAGCCACTCCATTTTGTTGTGGAGTATAAGCACAAGAAGATTGATGTATCATGCCATGAGAAGACATAAAAGATTGAAAATCTGCTGAAAAGTATTCTCTAGCATTATCACTACGAAGAATTCGAATAGGAGTATCAAATTGAGTTTGAACTTCAGCACAAAAAGATACGAAGATAGACAATAATTCAGCACGATTTTTCATTAAATAAACCCATGTCATTCTGGAATGATCATCAATAAAAGTAACAAAATAACGATAACCTTGTTTTGAGTTGACATGACAAGGACCCCATACATCAGAGTGAACAAGTGCAAAAGGAGCACTAGCTTGTTTATTGACCCTACTTGGAAATGACACTCTAGAATGTTTCCCAAGTTGACAAGACTGACACTCTAACTCATTAATATGAGACAAGCCAGAAATCATTTTCTTTAAACTAGACAATGACGGATGGCCAAGTCGACTATGGATCTGCAGTGGAGATGCAGCAACCGTGCAAGCTGTTGGTAACTTGGGTGGAAAGGAAGTTGACAAATAATAAAGACCACGAGACTCATATCCCTTGCCAATCATTCCTCCTGTCCTCGAATCCTGGATAACAACAGAATCAAAGGAAAAAGTCACAGTACGATTAAGTTTCTTAGTAAGTTGGCTAATGGAAACCAAGTTAAATGGGAATTTAGGGAGATACAAGACTGAGGACAAAGATAAAGATGTGGTAGGTGAAGCAGTTCTAATGCCTTGTACAAAGGCAGAAGATCCATTGGCTAAAGTGACAGATGGTAAAATATGAGTACTAGTTTTTTTTTAGAAGAAAAAGGATGACCCCCGGTAGGGCGGTTATCATCCATGTATATATAAATCTATGAAAAGATCATGTACAAGTAAGAGCTCTCGAAAAGAGAGTGGCAAAAAAGGCGAGAGAACCGAGGATAAGAAACCTCCTACCCAAAACCCCACTCCCGAAGGAGAAAAGAAATATGGTGTACAACGGTCTCAATCTGGCAACTCTCCCCACAAAAGATGATCCGATTACGCTGGAGCTAGATGGCCTAGGAACTGGCCAAGAAAGTCGCGAGTAGTTGGTCTCCATCCCTGCCTCCGGCTCGCAGTAGCCCGTAGTGGCCACCAGAAATCCTCTGCATCTGAAGGGAAAGTGAGAAGTCGACCCGTCTGGCAGCAAATCTCTCGTGTCATCGAGCAGCAAAAAAATAGGTGCATGATGTCCTCCACCGCATCTGTGCACATAACGCAGGATGTCTCCGCCTAACGTGCCCATCTCGCTCTGTATGCCCGAGTGAGAAGTTTGTCACGCCGCATACGCTGAGCAAAGATCTCGACTTTAAGAGGTAGCCGTAGACGCCAGATGGATCGGCAGTCCATCTAGAGCTCTCTCGGGATGGTGGCCTCTGGGAGGAAGTGTGAATAAAGCCTGCGGGCTGAGTAAGACGGTGGGTCCCAAACCCACCCATTCTGTCGTGTGGGGTCCGACCAGAATGGAGCGATCCTCTGGTGAAGTAATAGTAGCTCTACTATGCGTTGTTCTGACAAGGTAGATCTGAACAATGGGGTCTACGATCCGGATCCCCTACCACCGATCTCAGACCATGACTCTGCCACTGAGGTTGTCGGGTGTGCTGCTAACGCCCCCAGCCGTGGGAAGGAACTTGTAATGTACCTCCCGGGAGCCACTCGTGCCGCCAAAAGGAGAAGCCCTCACAAGAGCCGAGCGATGGCCTCATGAGTGAGCGTACTCGTGGAAGTACTGTTGCCACTTCTCTCGAGAAACATGAGGCTCATCGTGGGAGATAAATCCTCGAGTCCCAAGATAGCTCCCGTCCATAACACATGGTGAAAACCGCCTGTCATAGGTTGTCCTTGGGGCCCATGATGCGGCCCACCCACCGGGTTAAGAGAGCCCGGTTGGCGTAGCAGAGATCTCTGACGCCCAGTCCGCTCTGCGATGTGGGTCGGCAAATGCTTTGTCACGCCACCAGATGTACTCGTCTGTCCTGTCCACTGCTTTGCCAAAAAAATCTGCTCCCCAGGGCCTCAATCCGACTGATAACTGCTCCTGGCATCCGAAGTACTGACATATAGTATGTCGGGAGGGTTGAAAGAACCAATCGTAACAGAACCAATCGGCCACCCCTCGATAGCAGTCTCGAACTCCAGTCTTGTAGTTTGTGCTCTATTCGTTCTATCACCGGTGTCCAACCTCGCGAGTTGATATGCCGATCTAATAAAGGCAGGCCCAGGTAGGTGATCGGCAGGGAGCCGGTCATTGTGCGGAGCTCTTCTGCGCAACCAGTTGTCTCCACCGCAACCATGCCAAAGGGGATGAACGCCGATTTGGCATGGTTGATATGAAGACCCGATGTTGTCCCGAAAAGCTCCACCAGAATGGCCATCCGCCTAGCCTCACGCGTCATGCCCTCGATGAAGAAGATCGTATCATCTGCAAACTGAAGAATGGGCACTAGACTCCCTGCAAAACCCGCGATGATCCTGGCCCTACAAGCTACCTAGGTGCACCTAGCAAGGGCGTCAACAGCCATCACGAAGAGCATGGGGGCCAACGGGCAGCCCTACTGTACCCCTCTTTGTGGCTGCACCCATCCTCCTGACTTCGTCCCGTTAACTAGGACCGAGAACGAAGCGGTAGTAATGCACCGCTTCATCCACGCGATCCAAGTCTCCGGGAACCCTCGGACCTGCAGTGCCTACCAAAGAAAGGACCATGAGACTGAATAATATGCTTTGGAGAAATCCACCTTCCATAGGAATGTTGGGCGGGCGGTCCTCCTCCAGCTTGCAACTATCTCTGCGGCCATGGTGTAGCTGTCGGTGATGCTGCTTCCCCGGATGAAGGCTGACTGTGCTGGGTGAATAAGATTCGGTAGCACCTCTCGAAGCCGATTCGCCAATACCCTAGCCACCAAGAGGTAGATGGCATTGGATATGGCTATTGGCCTGAAATCCACCCGTTCCGCTGGCGTCCGCTTCGATAGCATGAACAGCAGGAACCGGTTACGGCGCTCGAAGCCACGGTTCCCATTGTCGAACTCCTAGATGACTGTCATGACATCGCGCCTGACCACCGGCCAGAACTCCCGATAGAAGAAGACTGAGAACCCATTCGGGCCTGGGGAGGCGTCATTGTTGAGATCCCGGAGGGCTCGGACGACCTCAAACTCAGTGATATCCTGTATCAAGAAAGAAGACTGAGTCAGAAATACGGGGAGCCTCTCGTGGGGCCCACCGCCACGACCTTGTCGTCCGTCGCCGGTAGGACTCCCTGTAATAGGAGGGGATGGTTGCACCAATAGTTAAGTGGCCGGATATCCTCTGGCCCTGCACCTCGATGTGATCAATCTTGTTTGCCCTCCGACGGGAGCTCACTTACAGGTGGAAGAATCGAGTGTTGGTGTCACCGTCCCGGAGCCAGATCTGCCGGGAACGTTGCCTCCACTAAACCTCCACCTTCTTGTCCTCCATATGGACGGTCCCCTGCGCTCGGTGGCGGTCCTCCACCTCAGGCTGAGTGAGATGTCGTGAGTCCTCCACCCGATCAAGACGAGCTATAACCTCGAGAGCCTCCGCCCTCCTCCGACCTTTGGCCTCCCGGATCTCCCACCGGAATATCCGGAGGCGAGATCGTAGGCCGTCCAGACGTGCTACTAAAGTCCTAGCTTCCGTATCCGCGATTGGGATCCTCCCCCAATGCTTTGCCACTAGCTGATGGATGTCCTCCATTAACCAAGATCTCTCAAATCAGAACAAAGAATGTAAGACTGACCGTCGTCGGACCGCCACAGTAGAGGGGTGTGGTCCGAGAACGGTCGATCAAGTGCCTGGACATCAGTCATATGGTGTGCTTCGGCTAACTCTACCGACCCAAGAAACCTGTCGATCCTCGAGCAAGCTCGTGGTGTAGCGGTGCTCCTCCATGTGAACCTACAATTCGAGGCCGGAAAGTCGACCAATGACTGCGACTCAATGAAGTCTCTGAACTGCTCAGCCCCGGCATCTCTCCCCTAGCTTCCAACTGAGCGGTCATCAATGTCCAGCATGACATTGAAATCACCCCCAATCAGCCACCGTGCATGAGGGAGGTGGATGCGGACCCTACTGAACTCCTCCCACATGCTATCTCAAAGGGACGCCGAACAGGGTCCATAGACACATGTGATTAAGTAGGTGTTGTCATCGGATAGTGCACGAAGATGGGCCGTCAAGCAGAACCTGTCTATTTAGGAGTCCTCCAGAGCAAACCGATCGGTGCACCACCCAATAATACAACCACCGGACCTGCCCACCGCTAGAAGGGTCAGAAATCCCGTCATATGCTGACTGCCAATCTGAGCCCACGTCTCTGACTGCATGAGCAGTTTGGTGTTAGAGGAAACGGGCATACTCTTCTGCAGAAATAACCACAGTAGTCTGTCCACCAGGTAATGAAACACCATCAGCAACATGGGTCCCATCTGTTTGTGCTTGAGCTGCATTGGCTACTTTGGGATTTGAAGGAAAACCATGAAGAGAGTAACAAGTATCACGTGCGTGCCTTCGCTTGTTACAATAACTACATCTAGGTACATTTCCACGACCACCCCTGCCATTGCCTTTACCATCTCGTCCACCACGACTACTATGATTGTTGCCATGACCACCAGGAAAGAAATTAGGAGAGTCAACATGTGTTGCAAGAGTTGACCTCTCTCCTATATGCTCCAACATCAGGTATAATGGACGTGGATGATACTTGCAGCAATCGTGAAAAAATATCAGCGAGAGGAGGGACATAAGCACTGCCTACGATTTGAGTTCGAACTGGCTCATATTCAGAACAAATGCTTTGTAAGCAAATTACAGCAAACATCTTATCGCGTTGTTCCTGTTGCTTCTTCAAGTCTTCAGTGAAAGGCATCAATTCATTAAATTCAGTGAATAAAGCTTGTAATTGGCCCAAGTGTTTCTGCATATCTGTGTCAATTTGCTTCAATTGAAATAAACGAGATAACACATCATATATTCTGGTAACATCACTCGTATACAATTCATGAGCACGAACCCACACCTCTCTACATGAGCGATAAGGACGAAACATCACCATCAAACAGGGTTCAATTGCTTGCCATAAAAGACTAAGCAACTGAGCATCTATCTTCCTCGAATCTTTGATATTTAAAATAGACTTGCTAAGATATCCTTCTTGTCCTAGACCCATAAACCAAACTTCAACAGCAGCGCTCCAATCAGAAAAATTCTTTCCATTTGGTTTTACTGTAGTAATGATTTGACTCACAGAAATATAAGATACACTATTGCCTTGAGACATGGCTGGTGATGAAGTAATTGAGGATGTCTTAGACATGGAAAGAGAAATTGCTGCAACCAAAAGTTTATGTTGCAGAGATGATATACTCTTCAATTACTAGGAAAGTATTAAGAATAATTTGCATAGAAAATTTGCTCTAGAAGATCAGAAAGGCTTGCACAGAAAATCTGCACTTGAAAGAAGAGGTCTGCTCACAAAATCTGCACTTGAAAAGGAGAGATCTTCACAGAAAATCTGCATTAGAGGATGAGAAAGATCTGCACAGAAGTTCTGCACTAGGGTTTCTTGCAAATAAGAGAGAAGACAAAAAGAACAAGGTAGGGTTTAGACAAACAGCTGCAGAACAACAGCTGCAAAAAGAACTAGGGTTTTTTTTTTGTGGCTCTGATACCATGAAACAAAGAGAGAGATTAATGGAGGAAAAATATCCCACAATATTCTGAGGGATTCATCTTATATTTATATGTGGAGCACAAGATATATGGAAAGACTATATATGGAAAGACTAATAATACAATATTTGTATATATGGAAAGATATATTCTTAATAATGTTTATCATTAAAATTTGAAGTTTCCTAGTTGACGTAGAAGTTTAGAATTCAATAGGTTATAAATAAGGAGATGTAACCTAAAGGGTAATTCCCATCTACATACCCCATAAGTTAATTCCATCTAGGGTGACTTCGGAAAGCTCGAGGGAGGGTTAGGGATCGTTGATAACTCTCCCTAAGATGAGGGGGGGTGGGGTTCAGAGGGTTCTTTGTTTCTTAAAAAATATTTGTTTCTGTCCGAGAACATAATCCATCTAAGGGTGAACCTCATTAAATCTCGATGTCCTCTTCTGCGAGTGATTCTTCTCTCTCGCCGATTTTCACAACAAACTGGTATCAAAGAAATATGTTTTGGTATCATTCGTTACATTAGGTATACAGAGATAAAAGGGTCTCCATTAGATTGATGGCATTGTGTAAATAGTTTTCTTTCACATAAAGAAGTTTTTTTTTAAGGAATTCACGTAAAGAAGTTATTTAAGCATTATGCCTAGAAAAAAAGACTGAGTTCATAAATAAATAAGCTTTCCATAAAGTTAGTCGCTATCTCCATGCCCCACCAACAAAACAAAAAGGGTCTACTTTCACAGAAAGAAGCTATTCAAGACTTGTTGACAAACATGAAAGCTTTTTCTAGAATAACATTTTCATCTCAAGAAGTGCATAGGATTGTTGGAACTTCTCCTTGTGCTACATCTTTCTTTTTCTTCATTGAAGTCTCAAGATGATAAAGTAAAATGCTGATATTTAGGTTAATGATGCAGGAGCATTCTTTTCTATTAGTACTTTAGTTTAGAACTTATGTTTGATTCTATTAGTTGTCATGTGATAGTCATATGACACTTAAATTAGTAATAAGGGTCAGGATTAGAAGTACTTTTGATCAAGAGCTGAGATTAATTCTCAATCTAAAACCTTTATAACACTAATATTTGAGGCTGCAAATAGAGTTTCAGCCGTCTTTTATCTCTATTTTATCAAATTTACATATTTTTGAGGTTTTCTTATAAACCCTAATTGTTCCTCTTTTGATCCTCCCAATCTTCTGCCCTATTTTTTGTTTCTTGTTGTTTTTCTTCCCTTACTACATCAAATTGGTATCAGAGCAAAAGATCCTATAAAATATTAAGGTTTTTTTTTTGTTTTTGAACCATGGATGGATTTGGTAGAGGCTGAGAACGAGGTAACCTTGGACAGCAAGCAAAGATGAGATTCAGCATATGATCAAAGATTTGTTGCGAACTGTTCAAGCCTTACAGCCACAGGAACATTTGGCAGCCCATATGGAGATTCCGAAAGGTGGCCACGATCCAACAGATACATCGGAAGAAAGTCTAGAGGATGATATTGATCAAGGGTATATTGATAATCCTTTTCATGAAGGCAAAGTCGAAACAAATCTGGTGCGAGGTCAATTGGATTATAGATTGATTAGTGCCCTAGATCTAAACAGTGGTGGAATTAAGACTGAAGTTGTTGATTTTTATATAAAGATGCATGTTGAAGATTATCTAGATTGGGAAACCAATTTGGAGAATTATTATGAGTGGAAACCAATGGTAGAAATTGAAGGGCACTGCACTTCAATGGTGGAAGAGAGTTGAAGAGCAATGCAAACGACAAGACAAGCTGAATATTAGCACTTGGGAGTGCACAAAGACAAAGCTGCGAAAACAATTTCTACAAGCTATTCTCCAAAAAAAGTTCTATCAGCTGATTACATTATGGACTTTTATGAGAAGTTCCATTCTTTGAAGCAACGAGGTATGAATTTTGAAGAATATACTTGAAAATTTTATAATCTATCAATTCCAGTTGGGTTAAATGAAATTAATGAACAAGTAGTTGCTCGTTATCTTGTTGGACATAACCAATATATTAGAGATGAGATGCCTATTGCTCATGTGTGTACTCTTGAAGATGCCCGTCAAAAAACAAGCTTTATTCGCTGAAAAATGAGTGTGATGATATGGAGCACGTAGACCTTTAGTTGGACGGTCAGGAGATGTCATACCAAACAGTCTTGGAGCTGCTGAAAGTATAAAAACTGTCATCTGCATAACAAACCAGTCATGGAGCTTATGCTAGTAAGCAATCTACAAGTGGAGATTCAAATGATTTTGTACAGCGTGATAAGGGGAAAGCTATTATGCATTATGGTAGACAAAACAATTCAACCCCCATTGCTTCTAAAGGAAACAAGACACAAATTCATTGTTTCACTTGCGGTGAAAAGGGTCATGGTTCTTATGCTTGTCCAAAGCGAAGAGTGAATTCAGTGGAGCTACTGGATGAAGAATACAAAGAGCTAAAGCCAATTTATGATGAGTATAAAGATGATAGTGAATAAATAGATGTTCTTCCTATTTAAGGAGAAGAGGAAGATTGGAGGAGGCATAATATCTTTAAAACATACGTTCTTTTTTTTTCTTGAGAGACAAAACATGCGTTCTTTGTGGTAGCAAAATGTGTGATCTAGTTATAGACAGAGGTAGCATTGGAAATGTCATTTCTAAAGATGCAGTAGAGGAATTAAGGTTAATTATTGAAAAGCATATGCATCCTTAC
Organism: Pontederia paniculata; assembly: GCA_001647135.1. Taxonomy (NCBI): domain Eukaryota; kingdom Viridiplantae; phylum Streptophyta; class Magnoliopsida; order Commelinales; family Pontederiaceae; genus Pontederia; species Pontederia paniculata. The sequence goes on along the minus strand of LTAE01001854.1, from coordinate 11,733 downwards.
AGAAATTGTTGGCTTAAGAAGAGCAATGGCATTTCTGTTACTACTCGATGTTTGGTGCAATTTACCATGGGAGGTAATCTACAAGAAGCTTTATATGTTGTGCCTATGGATGTTGGGCATATCCTTGTAGGATGACCTTAGTTGTATGATCATGAAATGGAACATCATGCTAAACCCAATACCTATTCATTCTATAGGATTAATATGAAATACATCTTACATCCAATGAAGGAGAAAGAAAAAAATGTTGCTGATTGCAGGATTAATGCTTCCTATGTGCTAAAAAGTTGAATAGGATATCAACAAGCTGAAACTGTTGGAAATCATGTGAAAACCTCGGATGTAATTCTTTCTCGAGTAGAATTTACTTATAATGATTCTAACAAATTAACATGGGCCATGGTGAGGTAAAAGTTACCCTGAAATCAAATAATGAAGTTTATGTCAATGCAGTCAATCAACATCATCGTCTTAAAGAATTTGAAAGAGACTTGGTCCTTTGACACTTGAAGCAAGAGAAGTTTCCTAAGGGCACTTATCATAAATTCGAGTCAAGGAAGCTTGGATTCTATTTGTACACATTTGAGGGCTTTGATATGGACACTGTTGAAGCTTCAAATCAATTTCAACAACATCCCAAAGTTTCAAGTGAGGTTATTGAAGATGTCTTGGATGTCAAAGAGGTTACTTCTTGTAGGGGTAACAGTTATAGAAGATTCTTGGTGAAATGGTTGGGTAAACATGCTACTAATAACACATTGATAAATGAGGATGAATTGAAGAATATTGATGCTGAGATGCATGCTGACATTGTGTAAGTTTTTTTACAAAGAGTTGAATTTTCCAAGCGGAGGAGATTGATGCAGGAGCATTAGTTGTCATGTGATATGCATGTGATCTTTTAATTCATTATAAGGGTCAGGATTAAAAGTTGCTTGATCGAGGGTTGAGATTAATTCTTAATTTTAACCTTTGTAACACTAGTATTTAAGGCTGCAAACAGAATTTCAGCCGTCTTTTATCTCACTTTTATCAAATCTAAAGAGTATCCCGGGCTACTAACCCCGACTAATCTGTGTCCCCCAAGTTGGACACTTGGGTATGGTAGGTGAGGCCCCAACGGGAATTTTCTGCATACAGAGGACTCGAACTCGAGACCTCATTAAGCGAGAAGACCTCCTTACCACTCTACCCCAACCCCCATTGGTATTTTTGAGTTTTTCTTATAAACTTGATAGTTCCTTTTTATATCCTCCCAATCTGCTAGCCTGATTTTTCTTTGTTTGTTCTGGGTTATCTTCCTTTACTTCATCAGTTAACAAAGATTGAGATAATGGAAAACAAAATTTTCTTTCCTACTGAAAAAAGACTTTTCAATTGTATAAATGTTCTTCATATTTTCCTTTAAACGTAGGCATGCTACATTATGATTAGGTTTCAGTTTCCACATTTTGATGCAAGAATCAGCAGTGATCAATATTGTCAGCAGCATTTGCCTTTTTGGGAAAGACTACCAAATATCCTTTTTCTGCCTACAGTTAGATATATTTACTGGTCAACACTAATGTAACTGCTGAAATGAAACACATCAAATTGATATGTAAAACTGCAACTTAAACTACATTATGAACCTCACATGTCAAAGTGCAGAGAAAAATGAAGATTGGTGGTCCCGTAAAACATAGATTATTGCTGAGGCTTAGAGTTTAGTGTTTCTGAAAATGGAACAAACCAATTACTTTGAAAATAACTCAAGAACATGAGGTAAACAAATTCAATATGGCATTAAAATGCTAAGGAACACATCATCTTATACAGATACCAATGTTGCTTTGCAACTTACCCGTGCACCACATCCAAAAAGATCGTCCGGAGTTGATGTGCACATAATGATAAGATCAACATCATTGGCTTCTACTTGGGCCATTTCTAGAGCCCCCTTTGCTGCCTCCACAGCCAAACCACTTAGTGTCTCATCACCTGTCAGAATAGATTAATATCAACTATGTGCATATATATTTGATCAGTTGATATTTAAATTACGAGATAAACAAAGAGCTCCTGTTTGTGCATGTTCTTTTTTAAACGAAAAGAATGGTTACCAAGAGTAACCATCTGCTTTATTTAGCTGAAAGATTCAATAATTACATCTTTCACATTAGTGTATGTGGTACAGATTATCTAGAAAAAAACATATTGTATCTATTTAAAATGTCCGTACATGGTTATATAATGTCTATTACATGTGCCCGCTTCCTAGTATAATCATCATCAAAGCACAAGTTTCATAGTGCATATAATATAACAACGGTTAAAGCATCCAACTTGCATATAAGATTGGACATCCATATGTGGACTCAAAATACTCATTTGCACAGGCTCACATATAAAGAAGTGGAAAAAAGAGAGTGTGTATTGACAGTGCAACACTAGTACCTGTAAGAACTCGTCTGTTACGAATCCCTGTGCGAACAGAAATCCACTCATCTGAAGTTTCAACAATTTGTGCAAGATCATCATTTGAAATCTGAAGCTTTGGCACTGCTGATCCACATCCAACAAGTTTTGAACCCATGCCAACAACTCTGCAATTTCCCCAACAAACTCAGAATAGTCATTGCTCAAGTAGACTTTTCCAATTTTAGACATTCAGGTCTTTGTTAATCAAATATATCCATCAAAATAAAGAATATGAGTCATTCAAAAAAAAAGATGAAGTATATGAAACAGCATTTTTTAAGGTGAAAAGGCATATGGCACATATACACATAAGCATGTTTATTTTGTTGAGACGGAAGAAGATGTTTACCAAAAGTAACCATCAATTTTATTAGGATGATGATCATTTACAGTAAGTAGAAGATATTTACAACATTAAAAAAGCAAACAGTGGGACACATAAGTCTCACCACATTAGTCTAGCAAAAAAATTATGTGGATTAGAGTTCAAATGATTATATGGTACTCAATTTCCGTCATATCAAGTTTAGTTGTTTAAACAAACTGCAAACGTTGAAATAAGGGATTGTTGCTCAATATACTTCCAACAATCAACCATTGAAATTCGCCTCAATAGATATTCATGTTAATTTTCATTGTCTGCCCCAGCAATTATATAGTCGTCCATGCAAAAAAACACCAACATGACCCTGACTGCCACCTACTTAAATGTTGCACATCTAACCACTCAGTAGTAATTCAACTGAAGCTTATCAAAAAGAATGAAGATTTCTTCAGTAATATATCTCAAGCTTAACAATCTTTGACATCATCTAGGAAGTTTTGCAGTATGCTATCCAAAGAAAACATAAGAAAATAGAACTGGATAGTGATGAAAGAATGCTTGGAAAAGCATCTTAAATGAATATGTTCTTCCTTAAACTATTTCTCTACCAAGTATGTTTGTTTCAGTAAGGAGTTTCCGTAATCTTTTTTTTCTTTTGAGAAGTTTATGTAACCTTTTTTAGGGTAGTGAAGTTTCTGCAACCTTGGAGTATCATATATCTCTAATCAGACTCTTTATCACTGTGAGAAAAGCAAATTAGTAGTAAAATCCTAAACGTGCCACTTTTTGCAATTTCATACTTAAGTTCCAAAGCAAAATCATTAGTAAATACTATTGTAGCCAATTGTACCTTTGATGCCCATTTTAAATAGTTACGACTTATGTTATCCATCTGTTCTCTCAAGGAAAAGACAAGGAGCATCAGCAAAGACCTGGCTCTAAATGAGCTGAAATATACTAAGGCTAAGAAGACAATAAAGTATCAACGATTGGATTCACGCCAGCATATCATGACCATACTAACAATAATAGTTCGTGTCCCCAAGTCAAATCAGCAAGTTAAGCCATTTAGATAGAGCGGATAGGCTTGTAACACCAACGCTTAATTTGATACTTAGAGAATATAGGGACAAAACAATCAAGTTCAGAATCTTTCTGGGATTTACATCTATTGATCCCGGAAGCCTGATCTTGTTAGAACTGACACTGCAAGTTAACTGATAATCTCAAGACAGAATCTAGAATAACAAACAATTTGCAAGTTACATAATGAAAGGAAAATGCAATACAATCATAAGCCTCCAGCATTTGGCGTCATGCAAATTGCAAACTTTAGCAGATCTCCAACGTCAAGAACCAGTATTTCTTAAAATTATCCAATTTATTCAACTAGAAGAGGCAGAAAAGGAATCTTTGGGGCAAAAAAAGGGAATCACAAACCTGGAAGGGCGCGACTTGGAGGACGAGGCTGCGCCGAGGACGTGGTCGTCGACGTCCCCATCGACCACGGCGGCGGAGAAGCAGCGGAGCAGGCCCTGGGACCGCCGCCTCGAGGAGAAGAGGACCCCCGACGGGTAAGCAGCCAAAGGAGCTAAATTCCCGGCCCGGAAGCACTGAACGGACGGAGAGATGAGCCCCGGCGTGCTCGCCATCACCAAACCACTTGGCTGAGCGCGGCGAGGAAACAGTAAGAACAGCAAATGTCGGAAAGCCAGATGGATGGAAGGGCGTCGAGTCTATCGGAGATTGAGAAGGGGAAGGGAATCGAGCGCAGCGTTGGGCGATGGGATCAAGAGGAGGAGGAGGAGGAGAAAAAGGAAGGAAAATGGAGATAGAGATGTAGAGCTTCGTAAAGTCCGACCGCGTCTGCCAATTAATTAAGTTTAACGGGGTTAAAACTCAAAACTTGGTTTGTCATTTAAAACAAACGGTAAAATGAGTAAATATTATTTTGAGCCCTCTTATTTAAACTTTTCAAACGAATATGTTTTTAGAAAAAAAAATATATACGTGCGAAGTCATTTTTTAAACTCTTTTCAAACTTTTCTAACGAATACATTTTTAACTTGATTTCTATATTTATTGTTTATAAATAATGAATTATACTTTTTTGAACTATTCTTTTTAATATTATTTCATTTAATAGGGAACAATATATATCTATCATACTCTGTGCCTAAGGTAGATAAAAAGAACTTTCAAGATGATTCACTTAAAACAAATTAATTGAACCATCTTTTTTGAAATAAAAAAAAAGTGATCATTGAATAAGTTGAAACAATTAAAGAGTCTGAGTATAAAATACTCTAGATGCTCGGAGGAGGGTCATTCTCTCAAAAAATATCATCAAAAGACTGACAACCAAAAGAGGCTAAGAACTCTACCATTTTGTTTGTATTTCGATTGATATGTGAACATGTAAAATTGGAAAAGAAGCTAATAGACGATCATATATCTTCAAAAATACATCTCACATGCCAAGGAGAAATAGCTTTCCGTGTGATAATATCAACTGTTATCTGAGAATCCGATTCAAGTTGTCTGTTTCCAAAGTCCTAATTGCTTGCAGCGTAAGAGTCCTTGGTGTATGCTCCAAGCCTCTGGCACAAAATGAAATCTACAAGCAAGAGCGTCTCCACAAATAAAAGAAGCATTAGCTGGTCAAACCAAGTAGCATGTCCCTCCCTCCCCCCTCCCCCCGCCCAAACTCGTTTGCTCCTGTAAATGAACCATCAGTAAATTGAACCATCTGATTCACTCCATATCCATAAGTGAATCACTCCATATCCACTTACAGGTGCATTTTCTCTTTCCTCGCCAATCTAGGACTTTTGAAACTCATATTAAACAAGATAATGTTGTGTGAATTAGTGACCATATTGGACAGAAGAGTGTTTGGTGTGTTGACATTGGTGTTTGAAGTACTTTGGAACAATTAACATTAACTTGTAGACTATTCTTTTGTAATTGCTATGATGCCAAGATTCAGATAAAGCTCTCATATGTCATGTCTAATTTCTGTTAACTTTCATCCTTGATCATTGTTTACTTTGTTTTAATTTATCAATTTTATTTTCATTTGATTTTCACGTTGAGTTAATTTATTCTCTCACATTTTTTTTTCAATACAAAATGGCATTGCATCTATATTATTGTCAACAAAAACAATGATAAAAATATCTTGGACTGAATGAAATCCTAGTCAAATTGTTTTTTGTCGTCAATGCTATGGAGTGAGTGTTGAAAAAAATTGTTTAATTTTTTAATCTTAAATTGTAATATGTTTAATGCAACATCTATATTCATAACTTGCAGCAACCAATAGCTTGCCTATACTTTAGATGTTGGATCAAAGTTTTTAACTTCGATCTACTCAAGTCATAAAATAGTTTATTATATGTTTAAATTTGAAGGTGAAATTAAAATCAACAGGAATGGTTTTGAAAATTTTAGATATTGTCATGATAATTATTATATCCAAGTTGGTCGTGTTTATATGACATGTTCAAGTAACGATAGTTATTTTGCCAAGTATGACATATAGTAAAACAACAATCCTTTAAGTACTTAATTTGTATTCTTTATCTCTCTAGAAGCACATCAATAGTAAGACAATTTCCTTATTCCCTAGGGTTTCTCTTCTCGTTGAGAAACTCATCTTCAAACTAACAATGATAAGCCACAACACAAGTGGAGAGAAAGAGGTTACGAGATGGATTGAAACATGGAGAGCGAACAATTCATTAAAAGGTATATTCTTAGGCGGATCTTGATTAGATATATTTTTCATGGCAGGATTGGTGTGTTAGGGTTATAGTTGATTCGTGAATTTTATGCAATGGAATTAAGGGTTTTTTTGCTAGTCTGTAGCACTTTCACACTCACTATAGGCTCTATCGTGATCATGCTAGAATTGGCGTGCCTCATGACAACTTGGCCATGCCTCGTGATGAACGTTAATGCGCCATGTGTTTTGGTGTAATCATTCCACTATTGACATCTTGTTGCATCCGATGATATAAGGTTGTGCCTTATATTGCATTGATGTCCGCGTCACCATCTATATGGTTTTAAAACATTGTGTCTCTTCCAACGTCGCACCAACAACATGAAATGTGTCTTGACCCTAACTGTTGTCGTGGTTGCATTGACACTAATGTTGTGCCACGATAGGACAGGTCCATACTATGACCTTTACATGTTTTTGTTTTCATGCCCGCTCCACCATGGACGTGGCCTACGAGGAACTTAACGCAACCGCAATAGCTAACACCACGTCCGTGACAAAGAGGTCGCATTCGCAACATGGTTGTTTTCCTATTTTCATTTGGATGTAGGTTAGGTATGTTCTTGTTAAATACATATGATGTGTTAAGGATTAATATTGGGTAAAGATAATGGTTTTAAAGAAGATAAGCAATCAATGTTTAGGTCTCCATGTATACCAATTGTTGGGAGTCACTGCATAGTAATATTATCATAATATTGTTAAGACGACTAGTAGTGTAATTGCAACAAAACTATTTAGTTCATATTCCATAGCTTGCTCCCATCCACCATCAAAGATAATTTATGTGCATCCTCCCTTAGTATGGCCATTGTCGTAGTTTATGCACCATCACTAACCTATTATGTAGGTGTACCTCCAAAAGATTCATGAGCTCTCTCACACACACAAAGTCACTAATGGGATAACAGAAAAATAAGAACATCAAATTCATTGAAACATAATATAACATTGAAAATCAAGTATTAAGAAGGTATCACATTAAGACATAAATATTAGATGAAAAGTACTAAAAAATAAGGTATTGAAAGAGATGCATTATATTGTATTGTATAGCACGATGATGATCAACACTTATTTTTCATTGTATATGATTTGTTATTGTATCATCTTAATATAATTCATACTTTATACTATCATGATCTCCATATCTATTTATCGACTTATATATTGGGCTTTGTATCTATTTGCCGCCTTCACATAAGTGATTGATCTGCATAAATGTGATGGTCGGTGATGTGTCCGCAAGGTTCAAGTTAAGTTAGGTGCTTCCTTTATTTTAGATTTGATTGAGTTGGAAGACTATTAAATTTATGTTAAATTATTAGTTAGTATTAGAGACCATCGGAAGTTTTATATTCTGAAATTTCATAATTTCTTTCATATTTAATTTAAATAGTTAAATATTCAGCCTCATAATTAAAATATTCCAAAATAAGTTTGATGTTGGCATCTCCTTTTTCTTTTGTTAAAGGGCTCAAAACACTAGACTACATAAGTTGTAACACCCGACAATTTGGTAATTAATAACAAAAGATAAAAAAAGAAAATATAAAAATAAGATAAGATAGAATATGATTAGAATTAGAAAAAGGATGAGATCAAAGTCAAATTGATATCATAATCCTTTAATATTCCTAGTCCTAACCAAAATAATTTTAAAGGACTTCTAATAATAAGTGAAATAGGAGAGATTAAACTTTGAGTTGGATTATGCCTAGACAACTCCTATAAAAGGAGGTCAATAGGAGAGGTGATATCATCGTTTTCTCTTTCAAGACCAAGTACTAGAATTTCTCTCTTCCCTTTCTCTCTTTTTCTCTCTATGTCTCTTTCTTTCTCTTTTTCTCTCACCTAGAGTAAAGGAGGTCAAGGCACGAGGATAGAGAAGAATTATTGGGATGCAAACTAAGGTATATAATTAGGAGAATCAACCCTAGGGATTATCATATATATGCATGGAGTTAAGAATCTATAGCAATGAACCACCTAATGGAGTCGGAACGCGGACCGCGTCCAATAGGAAATGGACCACACCTTTTTCAGCAGTGGATAATATGTTAGTTAGGGTTCTTATACGTGCGGAAGATAAAATATTTAGTTTAATGTCTACGATATAGGGCTTATATTATTTTATGGGTCTAGTATTAGGCTTTGGTTCTCCTAGGTTTTTGTGTGTATTACATTTTTACTTTCCATCAATTCTTTTTCCTAAAGTTCAAAGGTGCTCACATGTGGTGAACCTTGCTTGTTATTACATGTCTTAAGAGCTCGTCGATCTAGGAATTGGTAAGGCGAGGTGAGTTTTGCTACTCTAGCCACTGTCCAATGAAGTGAACCATTTTGTTGTAGAGCTCACACAGTGAGATGAGGGTTCCACAGTGTTGAACAATATTGTTGCATAGCGCCAATGAGTCACACATCCTATGAACTTGTTAGTGCTATGAGATCTATATGGTCGCAAATTCTTCAGACCATCGATTTCATCACAAAACAAGCATTATGTTGATGAGTGCGCAAGGTCTCCACACCATGGGAATGTTCATGCAGATTAGACAATGGTAAGACGAGTTGTTCAACCAGTAATTGAAGCTTGTAGAGATTTGGGGTAAGTAGAGAGCTCTTGATGAAAAGAACTAGCAATTGTGTGAAGAGGAGATTATCTCCTTTCCTTGCAAGTTCCTTAACTATGACATGGACACAAAACTTGATTGCAATGTAGTAGATCACCACAAACTTTGTGAAGCATCAAGATGTGTAACTCACGAGCTTGCATTTATGTGAGCATCGGCGACCTCGCAAGCTCGCGCAAAGGTCAATGGATACCTTTGTGTGAGTGTCAGCACCTTGCAAGCTCACATAGATGACAAAATTCAAAATGTGGATGAGCTCTATGTCTGTGAGCTCATTGGTTGAATCTCTGCACCCATGCAGAGCCAAACATGTGCGGCTTGTGGGCTTGAGCAATCGAACAAAAGAAAATGAAGGAGAGAAAAAGAAGAGTAGTTTAAGGTAAAAAGTTCATGAATAATCTAGGTGTTTTGTCAAAGTTAATGACATAGATTGACAATGATTTCTTTTATATTTCAACTATGCACTGCACATTGCTTTTATCTTATTATAATTAGAACTTGATGCATTACCTTATAACATGATAGTATATTAATGTCATTATCGCAATATCTTGCTGTCACAAAATAATATAAAAGTTTATAGTCAATATTTGGGTAGAATTGACATCATGATCCAACAATATAATTTTGTAAGAAATTATTAAATGTCTTCCTTAACCATTTAACATGCATCATAATAAAATTTATGCCCAACAATTAAAAGAAAAGAGGGTATTAAGTGCTATTATAATTTACCAAAGACATCAATGATGAAAGAGACAAAAAGTGATTATTCCTTATAACTTTTTTTTCAAAAATTAATCTCTATATAGTTTATTCGCATACATTGAGTATATTTTTAATGTTGTTTAACAATAAGATCTATTGTAAAGTGACATTCTTTGACATCATCTTTTATGATCCAACAAATCTTATTTTATTTTAATGATGTAAATAACTAATAATAAATGTTACATAAAATTTAAGACCGATAAATTTCAAAGAAGTTCTAATAATATATATGGGGAATGATTAAGAGATGAGAGATGAAATTGGACTATACCTTTGGCAAAAGAAAATTTTGAGGGATAGAGAACAAATATAATTAGATAAACCATCCTTTTCACCTATTAAAAAAATAACAAGGAACTCAATTACGTGATATTAACATGTTATCATCATGTCAAATTGTGACATGTTATGAAAAACATAAAATATAAGTGTTAGTCATGGGAAGGAAGCTAAAGATAATGACCACCTTTATTGAACGTAAACCAAATTTAAAAATAAGAAAAATAATGGCATAACTTTATAACTTTATGATTTTATAGTTAAAAACAAAATTTGAATATTTGAAATGATGATGAAAGTAATACTATGTGTGTGTACTTTGCTTGCATAAAGTGAAGTTGAACTACTTATCTTTCTTAGTGAAATAACTACCTACTTAGTCAGGTTGTACCTATTATTCATTATTCTTATATTTTGAGTTATTATTTTATTCATATTGTCATTTAACAATAAAAGTTGTCTTAAAAGTGATCTTTTATATCATTTTTCTTATGATAGGACAAAATCTTATTTTATTTTAACGATTCAACTTAGTAACATATAACAACATATGATACAAAGAATTTAAGTCTATTAAATTCCACAAAGGATTATATTAGACATGAGGAACAATTAAAAGATTGACAACAAAGTCGGATAAAAATTTTGGTTCAAGCAAAGTTTAAGGAATGCATAGAGCAAATATAACTGATATATTTACCCTCCTCATCTCTTCAAAAAAAATAACAAAAACTCATTACATGTTACTAACATGTCATCATCATGTCAAAATATGACATGTTCGTCAAATATGAAAAATATAAGGATTAGTCAAGGGAAGGAAGCTAAAGATAATGAACGTCTTTATTGAATGTAACCCAAAATTTGAAGTTAAAAGAGTCACAAATATTTAACATAATTTGACCTATCAAATTATATTTATTGATTATTATTTCTGATTTAGATTATTTATATACTGAAAATGACATTTGCTTTCATTTTTGGGTACCTTGTTTAATAGTCCCCAAATTTTGAAAAAAAATTAAAAGAATGAAGGTAGAATGAACCCAACCCAAAATGTCCACTTAAGCCCTAAATATAAATCTTAGGATCCAAAACTCTTACATCTCTTTTCACTATTTCCGTTATCTACCAAATCCTCTAGCACTTTAAATCCTCTCCCCTCATGTCTTAGAAGTAAGCTAACAAAAGAAGGTGAAGAGGAATCGAAGAGAGGAAAAAAAGAAGGAAAGGAGCTAGATGGACAAAGGCTTGAAAAAGATACACCAATTACCTTAGGAAGAAGGAAAAGTGTTCAAAAGAAGAGGAAATGATACAAGTTTATTTGTAAAATAGTAAGGGGTGTAAAAAGTGAACTAACTCATTCCATTTGTGATGGATTATCATGAATGTTATGGATTATATTTCATGCCTTAGTTTTGCTCAAATTTGGAGAATGAACTCATTTCATTCATGGAATAAGAGTACCCTCCTCCCCC
>LTAE01001853.1:73488-86721 GCA_001647135.1 Pontederia paniculata | reverse complement strand
TATATATATATAAGAGCAAAAAGTACACGACTTAAAAGTCCGTATCAATGCATTTATGAGCATGTATTTGTTGGAGTTGGCGAATATTTCAGAGTCTCTTGTTTCTCATATCGGGTACGTCTATGTGAGCTTAGGAGAATTGGAGTATTATCTAACGACATTTGACCCTACGCGCGGAAAAGGGGGTTTTGGGGGCGCCCGCCCTCCGACGGTAATTCCGCTCTTATTTGTTAGGGTTTTGGACTCATATATATATTGCTCTTATTTCAGACGTGATGTTGAGCGGTTGTAACGAAAAATAATAATAGTGAAATCTCTTTGCAGGACGTAGCCCTAATTAAAGGATGAACCTGGATAAATATGTGTGTATTCTCTATTTTTCTGCATTTCTCTTTGTGATCTTCTATTTGGGTTCTAGATCAGTATTGAGAGATGTCTTCTGATGAACTATGAGTGGAAGGATCATTTTCTTTAAGAAATAGCGCGTGTGTTATTTGAAGTTGTACGAGTGATTAGCTTTTCCCTTATTGTCAACGATCTAACTCGAAATTGCAGTTTCTTGTGAACCTTTTTTCGTTTAAGACCTTTAACTCGGGAGGAGTGGTTCGTGAAGAACCCCTCTTTCCTCACTTACCAGATAAATAGGCCTCAACGCTCCTGATATTTTCATAGCCTATATATATTCGAGTAGATATTAAGATAAATTATGAGATTGAGATAATTTTGGGAGTCAAATCTTTTTTAGATAAAATTTGAGGAAAAATAAGGTCTAATTTATGCCTGCCTTTTTCATAGCAATGATTAACGAAAAGCTTGTTTTGGACGGGAGATGAGAGAGCCGTGGGCATGTCGTTGGACTCGTGATGCCCCATAATTCCATCAGGTTTGACATAATAATCATAAGTGGTGAGACTGTGAGGAAAAGGAAAAGATGATGAGCCACTCGTTCCCTTTCCTTGTGCTTTCCAACTGCATCTGTGGAGTGTGATTGAAGTTTACAGGGCACTTGTTCTTTTTTTTTTCCTCCCTATTCATGTGGCCTTGGATGAGTCGTCATTAGTTTAAATGTTTGAACAGTAGCAGCAGGTCTCCTACCACAAATTTAAACCAGCTATTTGTTGAGTGGCTTTAACTATGTGATTTTACCATCTCATTAACTTGAACGATGGAGACTGATCATCCAATTTTTACCGGTGTCGATCCAACTCGGCGGTGAGTTGACGGAGGTTGCAGAGGAGCAGCGCCCCCCTGTCCGGAAGGCCGAAGATTCGGGGGTGGAGCCTTCGAAAAAAAATTTTAGGGGTATATATATATATTCTTTATTATGTAAGCGGTTGCCCTAACTCCATCATATATATATTATTTTTTGGAACGGTTATGTACTCTAGTGATTTTGAACATTAACATAGCGAAAAATACTTTGCGACGGTCGTGGATATAAGAGATCCATCTTCGAACCACGTAAAATTTGTGCATATTTTTTTATGATTCTTGTAATCTTTCTACTCTTATTCTTCAACAGTCATCATAAGTGACACACAGTCATCTCGAAGAACACAACCTTTCCCCAAAACAAATCTTGTTGTGAAAAAAAATAATAGATCTTGAGGAGGTAAATAAAAGTCGAATGTGAGGGGTGGACAAATGTGCATTTTGTCACTAATTAGAAGAACGCAACGTCTTTCTCCAGAATGAATCATCAAACTCTGTCACAGAGAGATGTCAAGGAAGTGAATACAAACCGAACAGGGGCGTCATGTGGCCACTTGCTGGCTTTGCAAAGGGGACTGCGAATATTTGAGATATCTGCTTCATGTTTTTTGAAATTGTTTGGCACCTTGTCTAAAGAATAAATTAAACCATAGAACTGTAGTTACCGGTTAGATTCTTGAGGTCCCTACTGTGCTTTGGTGGATGGTCCTCTTGTGTTAGAAGGGCTGTCCCTGTCCAGCAATGGTCTGCCAACATCCATCACATCTCGGACTCTTGCGCAGGTTTGCAGCCTCCAAAATTCCATTCAGGGGTTTGATGCCATCTGCAAATGCCACCACATGGAGGAATACAGTCATGCAAAAAGGAAGCAGTCAAGGTGAATGCCAAGGGCTCACTTACCATAAAAGAACCACTGGAAGAGGCCAGCTAGCAATAATAACTGTTCTGCTTTCAATTACACATACATACACATATAGCCAGGTGTGCCTTTTGACATGCAAGCAAATGGTACACTGGTATGTAACTTGTACAAAGTGCATGATCTCATGATACAATTATTTTACTTGGAAATACAGTAACAATGAAGTTAAGAAGCTGGGAGACGAGCAATTTATGTTTCTTCCACTCGTACAATACATAAAGTGGATGCCAGCGCATCAAGATGTTCCCAAATTGTACAATTAGTGGGGTATAGATGTTTACATAGAAAATAATAACTAGAATAGATACAACTGATAATATTTACATTTCTTTCCCACACAAAAGGAGCAAACGAAAGATGAAAAGGAATTGAATGTTTCATTTGTTTCCTATTACATTTTAGCTTTAAAATTGTGCCAAAAAAGAATAACATATTTCTATTCAGCCCCAACCAATCTTGTGGTCCTACACACTCAAGGTTATGAGTGTGATGAGTTCTCCTAATTAAGTTAAGCCCGATAAAAGAAGAATACTTCAATCTTTTCCACCATAAATGCTCTAAAAGATAAGACCTACATGGTCAAATCTACCTTTAGGGGAAAAAATAAGAATAGCATGTGGCTAACTCAGCTCATCCTCAATTTGAAGTGTTTGGAGAGTTTTCTTGGCATAAACAGTAATTGCTGCCGTGGAGGCTACTGCAATGGAGAAGCCTAAAACATCATAGATGATTTGCTGCATTGAGAGGAAACTGCCACTGTTGGTTGCATCTGCCAAGCTCCGGAGCAATCGACCACTGTAATCATAAGTCATATACCAAAAAAATTAGACATACATTACTACTTACAAACTACAAGTGTTTTCTAATACAAACTTCAATGTCAATGTGCATCTTAACATCAATAAATTTCATAAGAAAAACTATAATTGTTATGATTGATGTCATCAAGTAGTGAAGTTGATGCAATATATAATGTTACTTTTTTGAAAAAGAATATATGATGTTTCTTCCTTGTCCAGTTCAGGTAGTATTCCCAAACTGGTCAGTTCCTTAAGCCTCGCAGATTCTGTTTCAACATATTTATCATGCTCCTATGGTCTCAGCCATATTGATGCATATGGGTGTCACCCATGAAGGTTCTAGTGGATGTGATATTTGTGGATAGAAATGGCAACAGAATATCAGGCAAAATAAAAGTGTTTTCATGAAAATAAAGAGGTATAGTGAAAGTATTCACAAAATATAAGAAATTAAGTTGATAGAACCACCAAAAAAGGACATGAACCAGCATAGCCAGAAAGAACCTAAATACACTAAAAGGAACTTGCTAATATATTCTACGCTGTATTGTTCTAGGCAACATTGGGCATGGCCTGTTTAGGACGATTAGGTGGTATTGATCTAGATGATACATGTATGTGAGCTGCCATAAGAATATCACATGTCAGGTAATTCAAAATTTAACTAGTAAAACCGTGGATGTCTTGTGCAGTTGATTGTCTTCATTATAAGTCCACCCATTACTCAGTGTCCACCAAGTTTGTTGTTTCACATTATTTATTCAAAATTAATGTATGATACATACACAAAGGAAGAACAACAAATGTTGAAGCAACCTATCAATGATCTTTCCTCAACAAGAAAAAAAATCAATAACCATAAACTCAAGATTTGACAACTTTGATAGTCTGGTAGAAGTACAATGCATTAAACTCAAGATTGATAACTTTCATAGTCTAGTAGAAGTGCAATGCATTATGAATTTCCAACATTAACTTGTGCTGCACACGACTTTGGATAAACTCAAAATACTCCAAGAAAAAACATATATATAAAAAATAAATAATCAATCATGAATATTTAGTTAACTGGAGTTGATGTATCAAAAGGAAATTCACAGCATGACCTTTTTCCCTTTTTCGAAAGTACGACATGAGCAGTGTACTAACCTGTAAATAGTAATAAATATCTCAGGCACTGTTCCAACAATTGAACCTGATATATAAGGACCATACTTGACATTTGTTGCAACGGCTGCATAATTGAAAACAAGATATGGAAACGGTGAAATCCTAAGCAAAGCTACAGCCCTAAATTGATGAAACCAGTCTCCTTCACCCGCCAATCTTACAATCGCTGCTTTCTTAGGCCATTTCTCCAACCACCTCTGCATATTGATCATAATTACATATTTGAAACAAAGCAAGTATACAAAACTTAAACAAAAGAAAAGGCAGAGAGTGAACACATAGACTAACATGTATCTTGTAGCGAAAGAGAGAACCAACAAAGAAAGGCAACGACATGCCTATGCTGATCCCCGCTATAATAAGCAGAAAACCATAACCATAGCCAAACGTCATCCCAGCTAACCACATAGAAGGCGATGAAGGTAATAAAATTGATGGAAAGAATGCAAATGAGGTAAACAGCAGCAGGCCAAGAATTGGAGTGCTGAATGTTGTCATCTCCCAGTCTAGAATTGGAACAACCACCTGCAGAGAGACACATAAGCCACCAAATTAAGTCAAGAACGATAGGAAAAAGTTGCAGATGCATCTCTTTCAGATGTTGTGGAAACAAGGACTTAAAAAAATGAATGTGTTCTAGATACTTCTTTGGTAGGTAAACTGCATATGTTTTAATCAATCGAAAAAACTGCACTTGATATTTGAACATTTGTGTTATATATATTATATCTTGAAGTTAGTTATATACTGGCACTCTTGTTAAGTCAGTTATTTTGTGGTTATCCTTAATTATTTGCAGGAAGGGAGCTGAATCTCCAAATATTAAGAAATATGGCATCAGTGGAAGTCTTTTAATTTGTCAACATGAAAGGTACTAGCCAAGGAATAAGACCCTTGTTTTCTCAACCTTAGTTTATGGTAAAGGGCAGTGCTATTCCTTCTTATCTCTATGTAAGTTCTGATAAACATATTACAGTATCACATTCATAAACAGCTGGTAAACCTCATTTTTCCAACATTTTACTAGAAGCAATATAAGAATTCACTTGGCACCGAGAAGGAAGATAGAAACAAGTGCAATGATTAATGTACTGGTAAGCCTACTTAATGAAGACACAATACAGTTGGGATGATGACCTTTTAAATGATTATACATTCTACTATTTAGAAGAAAACAAAAATGATGAGAACAAGGTTGTGGTGCAGTGGCAGACAACCCGCTCGAAGACCAAGAGATCTCAAATTTGATTCTCACCATCAGACTTCTTGTGCCCTTTTATTTACCATTTAGAGCCATGGGCCTCCTTTGCAATCCCTACACGTAGAAATGCTTGCTCTACGTCCCTCCCTAGAGATCCATGTTTGATCCCCACGCAAAAGCACCAACATGTGATAGAATCGCGTGCTGGTCCATGGGATCGATAGACACTTTTATTTTAGCCGACAATTTGTCCACGTAATCAACCCACATGACCAACTTCACCAACTGCATATAAGATGTCAAACTCCCAATGCCCCATTTTTCACGTGTGTTGCTCGGCCACGATGTTTCTCCAGTACTTCTTCCAAATATTGCTCGCCCTTGCAATTCGTTTCGTCGTTGTTCCCTTGTTGCCATTGGTGGAGCCACATGCCTGTGCAGGCACCAGAAATACATATACATAGCTCCATATATCCATTATGACACCATTAGTAGTGCAGGCACCGGAAACACATATAAATAGATCCATATATCCATTGACACCATAAGTAGGTTGCTTGGTTAAGGTGTTGACAGTTAAGTCCTCCATCCCAGGTTCGAACCATGGGAACAAGTTCGAATTTTATTTTCACTCCATCAATTCCCGTGAAGAAGACTTTATATTGCTCTCTTTTTTTTACTTTCATTAATAATTGGTACTTTAAAATTCAACTAACATTTAACCTACAAAGCTACTATGATTAGTACATGTGTTGTATTGAGGCTGGCAAGTCATCAAAAAATAGTTATCAACGTTGAAGTATTGTCCTGTTTGGAGCTAGAATGTCCTCACACTTGGCTCGAGGACAGTCAATATATGAGATATTCATACTTGGAACGAGAACAACAATATTTTATGGTCCTCCCACTTTGTGCAAGGTTATCTTTATAGCGAGAGGAGAAGGAATATATATCTATATACATTAAGAAATCTAAGTATTTAAGTGTTGTCATCCTGATCGAATGAAGATATCAGCACACTTGAGTTGGGGACACCAAGTATTTGAGTGAAATGAGAACACAAAGACATGTTTCCTCCTACTTGAACCAGAATCTCTTCGGACCAAGTAATGAGGAACATATGCACGAAGAATTATGAGTATAACATTGAATGACTACAAACCATGTCAAGTATCCTTTGTATTCTAGAAAGAAAAAGAAAGCCCACCAGTGTTTGATTTCTTAAGGGTATGAAAGTATGGTTTTTTGAGAAAAGCATGTTGAGTTAGGCATGGTAAGAGGCTTGACTTATTCCCACTATGGAACACAAAATATCTAATGCATTACATCCATATCATACATGAATGGAATGGTTAATCTCTATCTTCTGGGGCTTCTCAATTGTTTAGCAGATATGTCAATGGCCAATACTAACAGTATTGGATAGTAATTGATAATAATAGTTTGGCTGGTACTACAATTGGGATGGGTCAGTATTGTCAATTTGTCCAAGCAGTATTGTTTCCCTTAACATTGTTGGTGAATAATGCCATACCAAACTAACAAAGAGGAAGCAAGAAATTTAAGATATTTGAATCGCCAACAAGAATTAGCGGATCTAAATACAGATAGGGACCAAAACATCTTCTTAATAGTCAATTTCTTCCATGTCCCCTTTCAAAAAAAATCTTCCATGTCCAGTTGATGAAGAACAACAATGATATTATGGGCCTTACACCTTAATCGTTGATCTTTAGTTATGGGCTTCTGCACTTTAGTATTATCTAACTTAATTATGAGCCCTTTAAAGGTTGTCTTAGATTTCTTTTTAAATAGTTTTTCTTTTATTTAGGTCTCCATACAATTTGATATATCGGTTGTTTAGAACCCTATAAATACTCTTGTGAAGTTCATTTGGAACCTAGACTTGATTTATGAATAATTACTAGTAGCATATTTTCCCCAAAGTGGATTCAAGTCTTCATCACCGGTTCTTGGAATTTAGCCTCGTATAATAGCTCTCACAATTTTGTTTTCCTTGACCTTCTTTGTATGAAACGTCATAAAACAAAGCCAGATATTGTAGCTTGCATTTCATCCATAATCGAAATGCATAATTCTGGTTAGACATATTAATGCAATGGACAGATGAGGTTGCAATGATTATCAAAGGCCACTATATCTTTTGTAAAAGATAGATAGTCATTCCATCTTATTATAATATAATGTCATCTATTGCTTCTTTATTTGATGCAAATCTTAAATCAATCAAACAACAAAAACAGACGCTGGAAATTTAAAATAAGTTTCTTATTGTTCTTTTGAACCCAGTAATAATTGAAAACCTAGCATTCAGCCATCAGAGGAAAATGGTACAAAGCCTACAATCATTAGACAAAACCCTACTACCAATTTATCTGAAATCTCACGATTTCAGCCTTTTCCTTCCTTGATTCACAAACCTCACCGTGCTCCCTGCAACAATACCAAATCTAGCAATTCCCAGCATTTCAAAGATGGGTAATTTGCAGATAGAAATCTAACCCGTAATACCATACAACCATTGAATAAGCTCATTCTCCAGACTCCAGAGCAAGAATTCTAAATTTTTTTTGCAATGCGTTTCATGTATTATTGTGTGTATATATATATATATAAGAACGTCATACATCAAAACCTCTAGTTTTCAATGCAATAAATTCAATTCCAGACAACAGATCTATACAAGGGAAAAAAAAAGGGAAGAGTAAAGATAAAGTTAAGACCTTTCTGATGACAATAGGGCCAGCAAATATAGCAACAACAGCTGCCCCCGCCAACACCAAAACGGACAGCAGAGCCACCCTCGCCCACCAGCACCCCGCGGCGGAGCCCCATTTCCCTCGCTCGCATTCCGGCGACTCCCCGGCGCAACCCCCTCCGGCCTCCTCGTCGCGGAGCCTCACATAGTCCCCGTCCGCAATCGCCAGCTTCGCCTCCAAGATCCCGAGGTCATCGGTGGATTGCCCCTGACACGGCATCGGCAGCTGAAGAGGTCGATCGATCGCCCAAATCCCCTTCCCTCCGGAAAATTCTCACATGGCCCGCCGCGAAGAGAGGAGGACGAGAACGGAGCTCCTCGACGGCGGAAGCTGCTCCGACCTCGAATCCAGAGACGAAACCCTAGAAATTGGGGGAGAAAACAAAGAGGAGGAATTGGATTTGGCGTCTGGGAGAAGAAACCGCCGCCGCTTCCCCCTCCAAATGAACAACCTTGAAGCCGTTGGGTTGGCGAATAGCACATAAACAAATAAATAAATAAAAAGAACAAAAAGAACAATATCCAAAAGTTAAAAAAAAAAAGTTACCCCTCATTATTGACCTGTGATTTCGCCCTCGGATTCAAATATCTTTTGAGTGCTGGAGACGCGCGTGAGGGACCCACTTTTGTGAAAGGTCGGATGGGTTTGGGTGCAAAACGGAGTGCTGTTCGGGTCGGTGAAAGTGACCCTGGGAGCTGATACTTTTTGGATGGACAATTATCAAATTGCCCGTTCGAAGGTGTGGGGGAGTTTTTTTTTTTTGGTCTTGACCCACCGATGTTCAGAACTATTATAGCCATATTTTTATTAATCGGTAATTTAAATTATCATTAAAATAAATCATCACTTTATAAATTATCGGTAATATTATATATAGCGTTTGGTAAATAGTAAAAACATAAATTATAATTTAAATTATGAAACAAAAAATTATCAAAATACCCTCCAAAATTATTGAATTAAAATAAATATAAATAGAAAATAAAAAATTAGTTAGATCAAAATATGTGTTTATATTATTAATCATTTGTAAAATAATTAAAAAAAATAGAAAATTATGTTGAACACTATTATTTTGTAATAAAATATAAATATTTTTAAAGTTCGATTGAAGGGGTAATTTTGTCAAAAGACATGTCATCTTGCTGATAATCTGAAAAGACACCTCCTATGGGTGCTATCTTCATTATCAGTGAGGTGGTAATTTAGATTATCAGATAAGTAAAAATCACCGATAATCTATTGCAGACAAACGGATAATATAGTGGGCCCTGAGAATTTTAAATTAAATAGTCAATAATTTATCTGGATTACCTCATATCAAATACTTCCTTAATATTTAATTAATTCGGTGTTTGAACGGGCACGATAAATTAATAAAATTTTTGTCAAGTTAGAAATTTTGAGACTCGAATTTGGAACTATTAATTTTTTGTCTCTTGATTCGGAGCACAAATTAGTTGATTATTTGTGTCAATTAATTTAAATTTTTTTTCGCGTCCGGTGTGGGGAGCTTTTTGGTGGTGCCAACCAGAGAGACGAGGATGACGGTGGGGTGGGGTCTGTTGGCGGTTGCTTAGCTGTCACGTCATGTCGACAGAATCCATCACTTATCGAACTAATATATTGAGGATGGGGGAACTAAATTTTGGTAAACTTTGTTGCCCATTTGATAAAGATGGGTATTTTATATACTTATCCACCTATCATAGATTTTTCTTGTCTAATTTTATTTTGCACTCTTAATTTATCAATATTATCACATTTTATTTTTTTTTCTTTTATGGTGGCAAGCCCAAAAAATAATATATAGAACTATTATAACCAAACGGGAGCGGGTGGCTCCTCCTCGTTTAACTAGATTTCGGATTCAAAATTTGTGAATGCAAAAAATTCATGTTAAAAACTTCACTTGTCATAGTCAGATACACGATTCGATGTGATACTATAATAGTTAGAATTATAGTGGACTTAACTTGACTTGATCCGATCTATGGATAATGCGCTCCTTATATTCTTACAGATTGGATGATGATATCACTTCATGAAAACTAGGATGACAATCGAAAAATGAATACTATATACTTTTAGTTTTTTCCCTATTATTAAAAATATTATATTTAATGAAATAAAATTAAAAGGCCCTCAAACCCTCTAGATCCGTCTCTGGTGGCAAGCTTATCTTCTCTGTGCAATCTTACACTTTACTTTAATCCTATCAGTTTAATCTATTAAGAATAGATGTATTTTTCACTAGAGCAAAATCAAATTAATTTTTATTTTTTTGAAATTTTGCAATAATTGTTATGAGGTCCACCTGATGAAAATAATATTTTGTTTGATTAAAAAAATAAAATATTAATCTTGATTTTATTCCTTCATATGATATAGATGAACTCGAGCGAAGATGAGTTCGTTGTCTACGGATGGACCGATTGAGAGAGTGAAAAAAGTAATTTCATCAAAAAAAAGATAATCAAATATTTTTAACAGTCAGTAAAGGATCACAATAGTGAAATATAATGGGTGCAAAATGAAATTTTAATAAATTAGAATTAAATATAAAAAAATCGTGATAATTCGAGAGGTGCAAGAGAAAATACCTCATTTAAGAAATAAAGAAATTTATTTCGTTAGGTTACATTTTTATATTTGAATTAAGAGAATATAACTATTTTACTATTTGAAAAAGTATATTATCTCTAAAGATATATTTATTCATGAAGTTGAGCCCTCACATTTTTTAATGTTATATATTTGTTTTAGGTTTTGTTTTTCAACTAAAAGGACCCTTAGCGATGTCGAATATAATTTTGACAGTCCATAATTAAATTTAAAATTTTATAGTTTCTTTATATGAGAATTTGGATTACTAAAAGTGTCAATTCGATAAGTTAATTTCTTGCTTAAAAAATTAATATTTGTAACAAAATACTCATTCCATATGGATCATTGAAGTTTTTTTCTTAAACTAAGCTTATCATTGTAAAAAATAATCACCTCTTATATATGTCATATTATTTATTATCTGAAGATACTATTATCTTTTCAACATTTTTTTAAATAACAAATATGATATACTACATAAGTACACAAGCATTCTTTGTCCTATTTAATATTGTTAACTGGAGGTAATTTATAATTACACGGCCATCATGATTCAAGCATGTGCAACATTGTATTCATATTAATATCACCTATAATATAATAATGGATGGACTTTGTATGCCTACCTCATTGCATTATTATCATATTAAGATCATGAACAGTCTGTCAAAATCGTAGTAATCATTGATGCACACGTCAATCAACTCTTAGAGCGATGGATAATGTTCCATGTAATTAGCATCCAATATGATTAAAACTTGGTCGATCGATACAAGTAGCATCAGCTGACAAAGACAACCATGTCTCAAAGGTTCCAAGGCAATTTCTTTCACATCACTACAGATGTAAGAACAGGTAGCTTGTTTATGATTGAGATTTTTTTTTCTTTGATTGTCACCGGAGATAATTATTTGCTCGATTTGGCTATGAAGCTAAAAGCATTGTTGTTTGAACCGGACCGGATCGGTCGGTTCGACCGTCGATCGGGCCCTAGTCCGGTCCTGATTCGATGAAAAAATCGGATAATACATTGGGCCGGATGGAACCAGTCAAAATCGGTCAAAAACCGGAAAAATAGAGATCGAACCGCTCAAACCGGTTATTTAGTGAACCGGCCAGTTCAATTTCATATTAGAAAAAAGGAAAAATCTGGGTTTGGATGTGGGAGAGTGGGCTTTGGAAAAAAATAGAGAAGTGGGTTGTATTTTAAAAAAAAAGAAAGTGGATTTTGAAAGTATTTGGGCTATGAAAATAGACCTTTTAAACTTAATTTAATTTTTCTTTTTTTTAGTTATAAAAATTTTATTTATAACATTTTTATTTGAAAAATAATTATTTAAAATATATTTTATTAATATATTTTATATTAAATAAAATTTTAATTGATTATAAATAATATGATTTAAAAGTAAATTTATTTTTTTCATATTTAATCATATTATTTGTGGTTCTTTGTTTAAATTCTAAACTATATTTTAATTTAATATTTTTAATAGTACTCGGTTCGACCATCCGATTTAACCGGTTTAACCGGTCCGACCTGACCCGGAAGCTTTTTCGGGTCGACGTCCGATTCAGTTCTGACAACATTGGCTAAAAGGGAACCAAAATGATCAGCCATCGCCATAGAATTTGACCAATTGTTTTCTCTATCATCCAGGCAATGGCCAAATCATGATTTCAAGTAACACAGATTGATGTCAAGCAAACCATTGATCCAACCAAAATGTTCAGTCAATTCTTAAGCAAAATCCAGTTTGAGGTTTACAAAAGATGAGGTAGAGACTGGAAACTTGGCGTGAAAGGAGCAAGAATAACATTTACTACCTCCAACAATAACACCTTCAGCACCACCGGTACCTACCTACTAATATAATGTCATCATCCTGAAGAAACTGTGCATCCTTTTCACTGCAAATTTATGGCATTCGATGGCTTCTACAATTCGGACAAATTCAAATCTTCTTTTAAACGGAAGTGGAACACCTGTTGAGAATTCAGAATAAGAGGCTGCATAAGGGAAGTGTTGAGAATTCAGCATAAGAGGCTGCGTAAGGGCAGTGTTGGATTTGGCTCCTGGAACAACCATTTCATAAGAGAATCAGCTTTGAATTCAGCATTGGATCTTTCTCCTTGAAACATTAATTCATGCATAAACTAGGAACAAGGTTGCTCATAACAGATATAACCCCAGTAACACCAAGTGACCACCTAGAATCGTGGTTCACACTACAAGAATTCAGTCATTTAACGGCCAAATTTAGCGGGCAATTTTTTGCCCGCTAAATAGCCGCTATTTTCGAGCATTTGCCGAGTAAATAGCGGTGAAATTTGTTAGCGCAATTTTCTTAAAAAATTTCTTTTTTCCGGCTAGGTAGCGAGTAAATTTGCGGGTAAATTTTTTAGTCGTTGTTAGCGAGTAATTTGCTGGGAAATTGCGGGTAAATTTTTGCTCGCTAAATTAGTGAAATAAGTCCGACCCACCCGCTTCTTCTTCACAATTATTCGTGCCCTAGCGTCGTCCCCGCTGCCGCCGTCCCC
>LTAE01001853.1:59251-71367 GCA_001647135.1 Pontederia paniculata | reverse complement strand
ACTAGCGGCCAATTAACGGTCATTTAGCGGCCAATTAGCGGCTAAATATCAATAGAAAACGGTAATACGATAACCCAATTTGCGACGATTTTTCGGCTGATTTACGACTAATTTACGGCCAATTTAACGGTCAAATAACGGATAATTTCCGACCAACTAGCGAGTAAAACGACGAGGAATTTCTTTTTTTGATTTAAAAAATACCAACATTTCAGCGGCGAATTTACGAGTAACTTACGGGCATTTAGCGAGTATTTAGCGAGTAAAATCTTTACTCGCTAAGGTCGGGGAATTTCGTCCGGCAAAACGTTTCGACGCCCATTTAATTGCTAAATGCTCGATAAAGTATTTAGCGAGTAATTAGTGAGTAATTAGCGGGTAATTCTTTACTCGCTAAAAGCATATATTCTTGTAGTGTCATTTCTTTTCAAAAAAAAGAATTGTGGTTCTTCCCACACCATATCACATCCCTTGATCTACATACTGTTTAGTCATGTGGTTTCCAATGCATTCCTTGATGCCCACCATGTTTGAATTCTGTGAGATCCTATAAATGACTGGAGGAATGTCCTGCCTTGTTCTCGAAGGGACATTGTATATAATGGTTGACCCATGGAAAGAACTGCCTCAGAATGTGCAAAACATTCCTTGCATAGATGTCTTCCCATAATAAGGATTGATATAAAGAGCTGCATACATGCCTACAGCAAATCCCTGTTTTGATGCATGGATTGCCTCTCTCATTGACGGTGTGGCCGAGTATGATGTGTTCATCCCAACTCATGAGGTGGCCTACTCCGGTTATACCTCCAACTATAACACACAGCACCATTTGCAATTTGCGTATTCATGAGTGCATCATAAGCTTCAAGATCAAATCTCCCATCTGGAAGATACATGCATAATTTGTTGAAACATGGTAGGGTGACAGCCTCGAGCTCTTTACATCATCAAGTTGAAATAGCAGTGTTAGAGTTGAGTAGATGAAATTAAAAAAACAAGTAAGCGCTGAGAAAGTAACTCATTTGTTTAAAGAATGATAATATAGATCCTTCTTTTCAATAGAAAAAAGCATTCTTAAAGAAAAAGGACAGACAATAATTTAATGTTCTGGAAAAAACTTTATTTGAGATAATAACACAATGATAGAAACATGTTGGGATAGGCAACATATCTGGCCAAAAATAGAAAAAGAAGTGGGAAGATAAATGAAGGTTTAGAACCATATTGCCTATGATATCATGCGAACTGTCTCTTTTTGGAGAGAATTATACAAACATTTAGAAATATAATGGAGGCATCACTATTTTTTTTTAGAATGACTTCACTGTTTTTTTAAACATTGACTTTGTAAAAAAAATTACAATACAAAGGTGTTAAGCATTCGAGGGTTAGATGAATATATGGATGGCAATCCGTCATACCTGCTTTTCATATCGTTGTTAATGCCTCTGTGCATGAACCACAATGTTTACTTTGTGCAAAAACAAAGGAAAAAAAAGAACATCTACCTAGAAACAAGTAAAATAAAGAGCAGGAATCGCAAAGCCCCGAAAACTGTGGTGGCAATTAAAAAAAATTGCAGGGATACCATGTTCCTTGTTATCACAACATTTGGGAAAAAAATAAGTGAAAGCGAAGTGGAAATAATTTTCACTGGCTACCATGATATTACCTCATCGCTTTAACTATAGCAAATGATGATAAAAGTAATAAAACTAACTGTTTTTAGCTCTTAGTCAAAGGTTAGACAATAATATAGCCGAAGTAGATCCAACATGTTCGGCTGTGCATAGGATTACACAATTGCCATTGGAGGTTCCACCTTTGCTCCTGGATGCACAAGAAAATATAGAGCCAATGATTGATAAACCAAAATTATGTGTCTAAGTATATGATTCAATCAAGCAAACTCATTAAGCATGTGTTTTCTACAAAGTATAACATCTCCCAAACAAGATGGTATGCTAACCGGATAAAGTACTCACTAATTCACCATTGAGAATATAGGATTGATGCTAATGCAGATAACAGTAAACCAACAAGTGCAAAGCTAAAAGACAAAGGTATTAGATAAAGTATTCACTGATTCACCATTAAAAATATAAGATTGTTGCTCGTTCAGTGGACAGTAAGCAAAAATGTGTCCTTGGCTCTACAAAGTTGTTTTAAGTTCTAATTGCAAATGGCAATGAAGGAATCGTGCAGTTTATTGTGCAAGATTAAATCTTTTTAGATCAATATGAGGAATCGAGCAAAATATGACAATGTAAGAAGGGATATAAAAAGCATTCTAAATTGATATAAAAAGTTTCAACATGTACAATGAGTTATTATAAGGAATCAACATGTCTGCTAACAAAACAAGATTTTCCAACAAAAGCTTAATGAAGTTTGTAGTGAAGCTCTCTTGGATTCATAATATGTCAAAATGTAATCATAAGAGTAGCAAAGTCTCGAGAAAACAAATATTTCTAACAACCCCAAGTCATCCCAAAAAAAAGGGAAAAATTACAATGTCGAGGGAAAGAAATTATTATCATATATGTATATAATTAGAAATAAGTGAATTTTGACTTTGAGTAAACGAACTATATACAATGAATCTATTATTAAATTTTTTATTTAGCATGAATATAAGAAAAATATTTTCTTATTAAGATTATGCACTCGACCAATACCTAAAAGTTCGTACCCCAAAGAGATTGGTCGGAGCGTTCGTCGTCTCGATCATCCTTCAAAAATTACAGACGTGATTCGTCCAACGAAGTCCACACCAAGATGAGGTTGATCGGAGTGCATGCCGCCTCAATCATCTTCCAAAAATCACATATGTGATTTCTCCAACAAATCTATCAAACCCACAATCACCAAGTTATTTTTAGAAATACTCCTTTAGGCAATATTAACAAAAATGTGAGCTAAAATTGAATTCTAAAATATATATAAAAAACAAATAAATAACAAATGAAGGTATGGTATGATTCTACAAAGCACATGTATTCTTATATGAGGACTATAAGTATCATAATAATCATAAACACTAAATAATTCTTTGCATGATATTCACATGATTTTGGGTATTTATTTTTTTATGCACAATTATGGATTCATCCACATGTGATATGAAGAATATCACCTCTTTGCAGCTCCTTTTGATACATAATCATGCTAATCAATGACATAGAAGTTTAATAAATAATAACTCTTTGCAAACAAAAAAAATAACACAATAGATCATTAATGCCAACGACAAAGAGCGACAGATAACCTATATTTCTAAATATAAAAAAAGCAATTAGGGGAAACCAAATATATGCAGATTACAAGAGTGACATATGAATTTGAAAAATACTTATCATAATAATAATAAGTTGATTTTTTTATCATTTACCCTCTCGAACTATTGTAAAATATTGAAATGTCAACATATCCCTAAATTATAAAACTGAGCAGAAATATGTCTAAGCTTTTTTCGATTTATCAGTTACATCCACTAATCTAGTTTTTTTTATTTTTTTCAAATTATTTTAATTTATTAAATGACTATTTACCCTCCGTTAAAAAAAGAGCCCATCATATTTTCGCTCTTTCTCTCTCCTATCTCTTCCCTCTCTCTCTCATGTGTCACCCCCTCCCCCGCTTGTCTGCACGAGGCATAGGATGAAACTATCAAAAATAATAATTTAATAAATCAAAATAATTTAATAATTTGAATAAATCAAAAAATTTGAATAAACTTAATAATATAGGATGAAACTATAGTAATTTAATAAATCAAAATAATTTGAATAAACTTAATACAAGTTTGTTGGATGAAACTATCCAAAAAAAAGTTCAAATATATTTATGTTTGATTCTATAATTTAGGGGTATATTTAAAATTTCACGAGAGAGATTTATGAAAATAACTATTTTCTTTTATATATAATGTGCAAAGGATGATATTGTGAAAATTTTTCTTTTTAAAAGTAACCAAGTACATTTTTTGTTTATAATAATTAATTCAAGGTACACATAGAAAGAAATATATTATAAACCAACTAATTAAGAAATTGTTGAATGAGATGAATATTATCATACTAATAAATGTGAAAAAAGAAATATTGTCGTTATAACACAATATGAGGATATGAAGTAACTACTCTACATCCTTACGACATTTGTTAATTCAAGAAATTGAAGTAAATTAGTAAATCATCATCTTTCACAATGTAAGGTTGAAAATTTCCACAAAATATAGTTATTCTAAATCATATTATAATATATATATATGAAAACAATACAATATAAGTTAATGAAAGATATTCGTACATGAAAAGTTAACTGTTGGAAAAAAAAGTACTTGAGACCCTTCAAATACTCGTTAAATACATATATATAGTACTTAAAAAATATATCAAAACAATCTATGCAAAAATAGATAAAATAAACACTTATCTGTAAATTGATTAATTTATTCATTTTTTAATGCTTTGTTGCATGATTTTTTTTTGTATGTATACATTTTTTTATAATGTGTATATACCCCATATAACTATGTGTATGTTTATAGTTAGTTCCAAACCCGGATAAAGGAGGAGGGTTATGTTAGATCTCAATAGCAAATGTAAAATCTCGTTGAATCTCATGAACATAGATCAATGAAGATATTGTGTGAATGTTAGATTATTACCCATAAGTAACGTGCTATATTGCTCGAGTATAGTGAGAAAATAGCAAGAGTTGATGCATCCTCGCATGAATGCATTGTTAAATGAGCAAGTGCTATGACACTCTAATGGACGAAGACAACTAAAGAAGCTAGTTCATGAGAGTAAGATCAAATTAAATTCTCATAACATTATGATGCTTAATGGGAAGCATTTCGAGGTGGAACAAGTAATAAGTAAGCGTAAGATTAATATATAATGCTTACAAAAAATTAGATTGGTAGGAGATGAAAGTAAACAGATCAATGTCAATTGTTCCAAACTTTGGTATACATGTAAGGTAAAGGTAAGAAATGATGTTAGTATTATTGTGAATGAAGAATGGAGAAAAAATATTGTGGATGTTGAAAAGATTGATGATCGAATGATATTCGTGCAAGTAATTGTTGCAAATGATATGATGAATATTATTAATGCATATGCACTTCAAATAGAGCAGAATAACATCTAAAAAAGAAGTTTTGGGCAAATATGGAGGGGTTGATTGAAAATATACCGCCAAACAAGAAAGTTTTTATTGGAAAAGACCTTAATGGACATGCAGTAAAGAGGCTGGACCACATGTAATGTTTCATGGTGGTTTTGATTTTGAAGAGTTGAATGAGAAAGGACAAACTATTATTGATTTTTCTTTAGCATACAATCTTAAGATTGTCAACACTTATTTAAAAAACAAATAATAACATTTAAACACATATAAAAGTGAAACTCATAAGTCTCATATTGACTTCTTTTTTACAAATGATCCTTAATAAAAGATGATGTACTAATTAAAAAGTAATTTTTGAGCATGGGATGACCACATAGTATAGATCGTTAATTCTTGATGTGCAAACTAAATGTATAAAACCAAAATTTAGAATAATTTTCAATCGAAAGATCAAGTGGTGGCAGTTAAAGGGGGAGAAGTGAAAGACTTTTAAGAGTAAGTTATTGAAAGGAGTGTGAGAGTTACAAGAAAATGCTAGCATCATCTGGAAGAATATGACACAAAAGGTTGAAATGATCGCTAAAGTAATTTTAGGAGAATCAAAATATTTTGAACCATGAGATAAAGAGACTTGGTGGTGGAATGGGGATGTACAAGAAATGTGTGTAATAAGAAGAAATATTTCAAAGCCATACACTTGGACAATAGCTCTGACAATTGGGAAAAGTATCGTTTGGCTAAAAGGGAAGCTAAGAAGATAGTTAGTGAGGCTCATGCAAAAACATATGAGGGGTTTCATAATGAGTTAGGAACAAAGGTCGGAGAACAAATAGATTTGCGAAAATTGCAGGAAATAAAGAGAACGGATCGACATATTTGATCAATTAAGTAAGATAAACAAGAAATAAAATTGATAATGTTTTAGTCACTGACAAAGATATTAAGAATAGATGGAAAGTGTATTTTTATAAGCTATTCAATGATGAATGTGAAGGTTCTCATTGCGAGTTTAAGGACTTGGTTGCTAGTGAAAGTGAACTTAATAAGCCATTTTATCACAAAATTATAGTTGCGGAGGTTAAAAAAACTATTAAGAAAATGGAGAATAATAAAATTGTTGGACCAGATGGTATACCAATTGAAGTTTGAAAATGTTTAGGAGAAAAAAAAAGTGTGTTGTGGTTATATAAAATGTTTAATGAGATTTTACTATCGAAAAAGATGTCTGATGATTGAAGAACAAGTATGTTAGTTCATATTTAAAAAAATAATGGGGATATTAAGAATTGTGCAAATTATATAGAGATTAAGTTTATGAGTCATACAATTGAACTATGAGAAAAAGTGATTGAACATAGGTTAAGAGTTGATGCTAGTATTTCTCATAGACAGTTTGGATTCATGTAATGAAGATCCACTATAGAGATAATTTATTTACTAAGGGGGATGATAAAGAAGTATCAAAGTAGAAAAAAAGATTTATATATGATATTCGTTGATTTAGAGAAGGCGTATGATCATATATTAAGAGATGTACTTTGAAAAGTCTTGCAAAAAAGGGAGTGAGTGTTGCCTATATTAAGATTATATAAGATACGTATGATGGAGCATTAATTAAGATTAAGATACCAGGACGTGAGACAAAATAATTTCTTATAAAAAATTATCCTATACCAAGGATCATCTTTAAGCCCATATTTATTTCACTTAATTCTCGATACTATAATTGAGAGTATCACAAAGAAGGTACCTAAGTGCATGCTCTTTGCTGATGATATAATACTTTTAGCAAATTTAAGAGAAGTGATTAATGCAAAATTAAAAATATGGAGAAACACGTTGGAGTCAAATAATTTTCATTTAAGTATGAATAAGATAGAGATATGCATTGCAATTTAACAAAATAGATAATTTAGAGACGATTTGAAAGTACGTTAGGAGATGATATAATTTCTCAAGTGACACAATTTAAATACTTGGATCAATTATAAGACAAGATTGTGAGATGATGATGATGTTAACCATAGAATTCAAGCTGATTGATGTAAGTGGAAGAAAACTATTAGAGTCATTTGTGATAGAAAAAAGTACCCAATAATGTTGAAGAAAAATTTTACTACACTACTATAAGACTAGCCGTGTATGATAGTGAATGTTGAGATATGAAGATACAACATGAATATAAAGTGGAGGTAACTGAAATGAGGATATTGAAATGAATGCGTGATCATACTAGAAAGGATAAGTTTAGAAATGACTATACGTGAACGACCCCTATTAACGAAAAAATGATATATAATCATTTGAGATAGTTTGGTCATGTTCACATAAAGCCATTAGATGCATCAGTAATGAGGGTAGATCAAATAATAAT
The DNA here is from genome assembly GCA_001647135.1 of Pontederia paniculata. Taxonomy (NCBI): domain Eukaryota; kingdom Viridiplantae; phylum Streptophyta; class Magnoliopsida; order Commelinales; family Pontederiaceae; genus Pontederia; species Pontederia paniculata. Next base: position 63,851 of record LTAE01001853.1, on the reverse strand, counting down.
GTTTTCGATTAAAAGAGGGAGAGGGAGGCCAAGACAAACACTTAACGAGCTAATAAAATAAGATTTATTAGCGAATAATATATCAAAACTTTGGTTACTGATGGAGCTCAATGACGACGTATAATCCATATAGCCGACCCTACCTAGTGGGATTTAGCTTTGTTATTATTGTGTATATATCCTATATGAGATATGTGTAATGTTTTGTTTCAAGAAACTTTTATTTTATGCATATAATATGTATTTTCCTATAACAAGTTTATCAACAAACTCATATTGAATTTGGTTTCCATACTCATATTGGTAATGTACTCATGTTCATGCAACATAATTTAACATGCATTAAATGTACAAATTGTATTTATACTATTGGTGCGCTTAAAAAAAATGAGGTTATTTTCCTTTACACCTCCTAAGTTATAATAAATTTCTAGATATAACATTAAGCTTTCAATATTATATGTTGTGCTTTTGATTTCTTAACGAAGAACATCAATAGTCATTTTTTATTTATTTTTATAATTTAGAGCTGAAACTTCTCTTCTCTCTTTAGCTCGCCTCTTGTTTGAGAAATTGTGTGAACTCTATAGAAAAGTGATATCTTCTCTTGCGAGAGGGGAGACAAAGAGGTGAGCTCGCCTATCTTTGCGCAAGAAGCGACAAAATGGCGAGCACACCTCTCTTTGCATGAGCTCATTGATGTGATGCATCAAGTGTTTAATATTAGTTTCTTTGTGCTTAATATTAGATTTACCATTTTAATTACTGAATTAATTTGTCAAGAGATAAACAAAGATGGGAGAGTATCACCCACACTTGTTTATTTGCTGGATTCTTTGTTTTATCTTACAACAATGAATCTAAGTGTTGAATAATCATTTTAGTTGTAATTATGACCATTTTATTTAACATGATCAAAACATTGTCAAATATAATAATATGATGGACACTATATCTTTCTGCTTGTGACCCATTTATCCGATGTCTATACACTAACATAATTTATCAAATGAAATGAAATTATGTACTTTACGAGCATAGTGTGTGTGGGGTGGGGTGTNCTAAGTTTTCACATGATATCAAATAATTATGCTGTGCTGAATCTATATGCATTATGTTTCTCTTGTATATGTTCCTATTTTTTCCTATTTTGTTTTTATAGATTTGGCTTATCTTATTTTACATGTAAAATTAGCAAAATTCAATTATCCCTATCTGATAACGGATGATGATCAATATACTCAAATCTGGCACATACTTGCTGCATGTTTTTTTACTTATTGTTACAACATTTTAGATACTATTTCTGACTTTTATCAATTTAAAAATTAAACTTATTATACTATTTTTTTTTATTTTTACTCGTGATATCCCAAATTTATCCATTTATGCATGCCGTTCCATGATCCATCCATAATTCCATCTTGATATGACAAAGATAGCAGTCGCATAGTTTGATCAATATGCGACCGTCCGCACGAGTCCACGGAAACTTTTCCAACCTCTCACAACTTGCCAACTGTGCAGATGACCAAGCCATTCGAAACCATCGAGCGGTTGCTTTTTATCCCCCCAACGTTTTAATATCTTCTCCGATCCGGACATTATCCCACGTCAAAAGTCCATCCGACGGCCACCTTTCACTTCCTCGGGGTCTCCGATCCGTGTGTTTATGTGAGAACCAATCATAGCTCGACGTTCCCGTCTTCTGGGATTGGCCCGGCTCTTCCATATATAAATAGCGCTCCGTCGTCGGCGCTTTATTGCTCACAGCAGTTTTATAGAAATCTTCACGGCGGTTCGTTTCCTCTCGACTTCATTTTTTTGCCTTCAAGGTGTTCGATCAATTGCTCAAGATGCCCGCCGCAGTAGAAGCTGTCGCCGGCGCCGGTGCGAAGAAGGCGGCCGCGAAGGAGAAGAAGCCTCGAGCCACGAAGGCTGCTGCACCGAAGGAGAAGAAGAAGACCAAGGACTCGAAGGCTTCCTCCTCTCCTTCTCATCCCACGTACTTCCAGGTTGATTTCTGATCTCCACTATGTTTCTATCTCTGTCTTCTATCTGTAGTTCTTGGGTTCTCATCTCTTCTCAAATGGCTTTTGATTGCAGATGGTTAAGGAGGCAATACTTGCCCTGAAGGAGAAGACTGGTTCGAGCCCCTACGCCATCGCAAAATACATGGAGGAGAAGCACAAGGGCGTCCTCCCGGCGAACTACAAGAAGATTATGGCCGTCCAGTTGAAGAAGTTCGTGGCCAGCGGGAAGCTCGTCAAAGTGAAGGCGTCCTTCAAGCTCTCCGATGCCTCCAAGAAGGAAGCATCGAAGACGGAGAAGAAGGCGGCGGCGCCTGCGGCAACCAAGAAGGTCGTGAAGAAGCCCAAAGAGAAGGCTGCCACCGCCGTCGCTGCGGGTAAAAAGCGCAAGGCCCCCTCTTCCGCTACTACCGCTGCCGCCGCTAAGAAGAAAAAGCCAGCGGCACCCGCTAAGAAGAAGCCTACCAAGTCTCCTAAGAAGGCTGCGGCGCCGGGAGTCCTGAAGAAGACGAAGAAGGCGGCGCCGGCGAAGCCGAAGCAACCGAAGTCCATCGGTTCTCCGGCCGCTAAGAGGCCGAAGAAGAAGGTTGGAGCTTGAGCAACGTTTAGGGGTTCTTAGTGTGACGAAATATTGCGAAATCTTTCGCAGTTTGTGCTTGTTGTTAGGTTGATTGATGGATTTATGTACAGTCCTGCCGTGTAGAACGTGTTGATCTGCTGTTCATAATGTTTTGAGTAGTGGTCGATGCGATTCGATCGACTTGAAAAATATATTTACTATTAATTGATGTCTTTTTTAGTTTTGGTTTTAAATGGTCCAGAAAACTATGATGTTTATCTTGGGCTTTTGTTTTCGTTTTCCTGGGCCATGACGAGAAAATTTTGGCCTAGTTAATGTTCTTATCATTATTGGGCCTATGATTTGCTAATTTGTTGGGTCTGTATGAGTTTGTAAAATCGATGGGTCGTTTATGGGCTTACCAATCTTTTTATCTTGTCACTATGTTTTCCTTCTTCAAATTTGAAAAAAAAATTGCAAAATTTTGGAGAAATATTAATTGTATAAAAACAAGTAATACTTTGTTCTTAGAAACTAATATGTTTTTTGTTTGATATATATGCATTGGGCTTAATTTAATTAACTTTCCCAAATTAAGAAATGTCTCATCAGCATCATGTTTCTATTATGGTTACCAGTAAAGATGATAGCGATCATTCTGTCGCTTCCAATGTTTTGCGTATGTTTTTATTTAATTAATAACAACGTTAACAAGTGAACAATTGTCTGACTAATTCGATTCTTGGTTATAATATTATATCATTAATATAACTAAATTTTATCTTACTAAATTTTCATTTTGGTTTCAGAGAGGGTCCAAACTTCCGTAAATAATATTCGATTCTTACTAATTCGATTCTTGGTTATAATATTATTTTGGGCTTTACATAATATCTCATTAATATCTTTTGCTCCTCAAACATCATTCTTAATTCCTCGTGTCCCTAAATAACCTCCTTAGGAGTCAAGTTATATCACTTATTGATATGTTGTGACATCATATCAATATTTCAATTATATCTTTCATCAAGATAACTTTAATTTCTATAAGATCTAGATCTTAAGTGTCATCTATCATATCTATTTCATTCTCGTGAAAATATTAAATCTTTATTTTAATCCTAGATCACATTGGTCATACCATTCTAAGAATCTTGATCTCACCCATGCTCATTATATGTCATGCATAAAAGAAGTCGATAATTGATAATGATTCAGAAGTTCATTGAAAAGATAAAAGCCTTACATTGCTGTGGATGGTGCTATAACTGCTGGTGATGCTTTTGCACATGACTTTAGATTCAATAGGGTTACTAATATAGGATGTCAAAAGAATCCTAACGTTAGGCTCTGATACCTAAATTTTATCATTAATATAACTAAATTTTATCTTACTAAATTTTCATTTTGGTTTCAGAGAGGGTCCAAACTTCCAAGCAAAATAGACAAGTGTAGAAATTAAGTTGGTTGACATAGATGATTAGCAAATTTGTACCCCGTGTCGAAGGATCGGAAGCTAATAGCTCCGAGTTCGAGTCTCGGAATCTTCAATTTGATCAGGATTTAACTTTGTCATGTCCGTCCGAACACTGAATTAGTTGGGTGCTAATAGCTTTGTACACTATTGAGATTCTACGATAGACGAAAACAAAAAGGACTAGTGCAGACATCCAAATCTAATTAGGCCTGTCACGTAACATTATTTCTGCACACAATTCAGAAAGAAAGGACATTTAATGAAATTCAGCAATCATCCATATATTTATCAATGAAGTTGATCAACTTCGCCCGTCAAGCATTTCATGTTTGACACACGATCTATACAATACTGGCAAACAAATCCTTGTGCATCATCATTAATGGCAGCATAATAATTTTCCGGCAGGTTTATCTGATCATGGATGATATGTCGAGGCACATCCTGAGGACGGCCGAGCATGATAGCTCCATCCGACAATTTTTATAGCTCATGGATCGATTGCATGTTATAGTGTTGTTGTTGATTGTAAAA
>LTAE01001853.1:14605-41566 GCA_001647135.1 Pontederia paniculata | reverse complement strand
ATTTAAATCAATCCTTCTGCCATCTAACATTTAGATAAGGTTATTGATTAATTCTGAAAGATAACAGTGGTTAACAAATCTTTTATCTCTAACCAATCCAACCTACTTCATTTATTTATTTATCTTTTAAAACTGAAACTTAGTATTTTATCCTTTACAAATTCTATCTTATCTTTTATCTTATCTTTTTATCTTATCTTAATTCACTGAATATCTTTTAAATCGGGTTTTCAAGATAAAATTTCAAAATCTTAAAATTCATCAATTCTCGTGGGTTCGACACTCTACTTATCACTTTATTACTTGTGCGACCAGTATACTTGCTGAGTATTTAGCGTGTGATTTTTCGCATCATCCGATGAACTCGACGATTCGAACCGTTGGTCGGTCGAATCCGAACAAGCCCGACCCGATCATAACCCATCACCAACGGGTTGGGTATGCATTTTAATTTTTCGAACCCGATCAATATGATCCAATCAGATGATCCGAACTTTTATATATTTTTTTATTAAATTTAAACTAATTTATTTTTAATAAGAATTTATATTACTTTATATCCTTTATATCATTATACAACATTGAAAAAATATATTTCTTTATTTTTTAAAATATAATTGATGTCAAATGTTATAAAAAATAATTAAAAATATATGAATAAAATCAATTGGATAAACTGATGATCCGACCCAATGAAAATCGAGTTGAATCATTCGATGACTATTTTATTATCAATCTAATCTAACTCAATCCGAACAAAATCAATCGGATTGGCCGGATCGAATTTGAATTCGGATCCGGTCAAATCCGACCATGAACACTCTATTTATTGTTGGGCCGAGCCCCACATTATATTCTATGGATACTCGCGTGCGTCGATTTTTTCTCCTACACGCTCTGTACGCGTGACACGTGGATGCGCAAGCTGTAAAACACCCTTGGTAGCATCTCCCACTTGAAGCCATCCGACGAGCTCTCGCCGCCAACTCCGTCGTCGCTAACGCCGGCAGCTTCTAAGCCGGAGACCGCAGAAGGCTACACGCATCCTCCGGCGGAGGACGAGTAGGACGTCCGCCGTACTCGCGTGAGTACCGCACTGATTGGGGACCAATCTTGCCGCACCGACATGGATGGCATTACTCACCTTGGTCGCCTCCATTTCGCCTTGCTGTTCCACCCATTAATTACCCCAACAACTTGCTCACCTTCTCCGTCTTCCTCGCCGTCCCACATCTCGCAATGGCGAAGATTGACCTCTCGGGGGCTCTGCGGCTCGCTTGGATCGCCGCGACGGCGCCCATCGTCGTGGCATCGCTCCCATGGCGGCCCCTCGGGTTCTTGCATCGGATTGTGATGGGCTTCACCGGCAGGGAGAAGACTGGGAAGAATTCTTCCAAGGTAAGGTTCCTTGTGTGCTGTAGATGTTTGATGAATTGTTTACTTGACGTGATCGTGCTAATAAGTAATAATACATTTGTGGAAGCAAGCACCTGAGTTGATCCTGCAAATTTGGAACTCATTCGCATAAAATTACTCAGAAAAAAAGGGAAAAGAATAACATGGATTGCATTCCTGAACTTCAATAGTAACCTCTAATGTCATTATTTCGTTCATCCCGTTTTTATTTTAATTTGAAGTTAAAAAGAACAGTCAAGTTTATACGTACCCTTATGTTGGATTGGTTGTGAAATTGATATATGAATTGCTTGGAAAGATGAGAGCATTTTATATAGTTTCAATTTTTTTATTACGATGGAGAAGTATTTTATATAGTTTCAATTTTTTTATTACGATGGAGAAGATGATTACTGGTTTGGGTAATCATCCTTTTTGTATTAAAACTGTAAAATCATGAAATTGGTGTATGCAAACCAAAGAAGTCGAATGAGTGTAGATGCTTGCAAAAAGGAAAACTGTCCAACCCTTCACTTGCTGATGTAGCCATAATCCAAGTGTGATTTGGCTGTAGCCATATGGCCCAAATGATCGCCAAGACAATGCTAGAGACTGTCTGCATGCTTATCCATCTCACGCACACAAAGCTTGAAGGGAATTCCAAAAAGCCTCAGGCCCTGAGTAATCCGCAGCTGCGCACTGCACCTGCCTCCACACATCGGTCGCGATGGGGTAAACAAAAAAGAGGCGGGTGTTGTCCTCATCCGTCACCACGCAAAGTGCATATGAGATATTTGTGTTGGGCACCCTCGCCCTATATATAGTTTCAATTGATTAATAAATGTCGTAAATGGAGCTAAGCTGATGCTCCAATCATAGCTTGCAAACAAGTCATTCAAATATGCCTTTGCAATCGTGTGTGAAAAAGAATGTCTCATAATCGAAAAGAGGGGGCATCTCAGACATAGTGAAATAAGTTTCTTGTATAGTTTCTGTAGTTTATTGGGAATGCCAAAGTTGAACAGACTTATGAATTGTATGTATGTGCAAGCTTGACTTTCTTGCTGGAAATTCGTGAGATGCTGATTTTTTTCCTTTCTAATGCTGAATTATGGAAACTAAACAAACTTTATGTTAGTTTTTTTCTCATGGCAGTTTTCTCTTCTCTATTGATTTACAAATTATGGCTTTTGAATTTATTATTTTCTTTTATGACACCTCCTGTCTAATGTTGTGTTTCATCATTTGCAGAAATTGACAGTTCCACAGTTATTTCTTGCACTTTTATGTGCTTGGTTTGGCTTTGACAACAACATTACTACTTTCTACATGGTTCTATGCATATAAAGAAATGTTACCATTATCCTCTGAATCGATTAGCTTCTCAGCAGTTTCTAGTCATCTGACAAGAGGTTCACGTATTTTTTCCACTCATAAATCTCCATCCACCATCTTGGAGCACAAATATCAAGTCTGGCAGACAGTGTTTGTCCTTTTGTTGACGGAAGTTCAAGTCTTGAGACGTTTGCATGAGACAATAAATGTATTCCATTATAGTCCTTCAGCTCGAATGCACATTTGTGCCTATCTTACAGGCCTATTGTAAGTTTTGAAACATGACTTCTTGTGTGTTCTTTTTCCCTTTATATTCATAGCAAATTATCTATGCTAGATCTTGTTTCAGTACTGGCTGGTGATGTTAGATACAACCACTTTTGACTTCATACTTAATGCTTGATACGGCCAAAATTTTGGTATATTATGCAATAATTAGCTGTCAAGATCAAATGCTTTTCGTGATTTCATTCGTTAAGTCTTTGATCGCAATAGAAAAGAAGAAGACATAGTTTTACTGTTTACCATTATCTTTTAGCTTTCTTAGCATGAAATGCTCTTTCTGGTTTACGATGAACTTAAAGCCATTTATATGTCATTCAGAGCTTGTACTTAATGTTATCAACCTATGCTGCATATGATGTAGAACATACCACAAATCTAGGCACAATCTTAACTGCGGCTGATCCTAGGTTATCGGCCAGAAAAGGTATTGAGAAGTGCAAGACCCAGTCCAAGGCTGAGGAATAAGCATCGGCTAACTCTGTGCCAACAGACGCGGTAAGATAGAGGGTGGATAATGGCTAGGAGGATTTGAAATGCAAAAGGAGCTCATATTGTTTTTGTTTGTTTCGCTGCTCTAGATGCCGGAGTTTCCTGTATTTGGCCCTGACAGTCCTAGTAAGTTAGAGGAAGTTGAAACAAAAGAAGGTAAGTTGGCTACATAAAGATTACCATCCGGTGAGGTCCATTTTGTATCTCAGGGGGCAAGTGAATGAGACAAGAATTTCCCGTATCCTTATCGATTCTGGGCTTTTTGGTCTTTGTTTCAGGAATTCACAATCACAAGTTGTTATCCAGAATGCAACTAATTAGCAGTAGCTGATAGTTGGCCGAGTAGTTATTTCCAATATTTTCTGAGCCTTGCTTTCCTTTTCTTTATTTGATTTTTTAAATTAGAGACAATTGTAGTTCAATAATAAAAGGGTCAATCAATAGAGAAAAGGCAGATGATCTTTGTTTCAGAAAACAACCTTTGTTTACAGTGTGGATTCGCTAATTTCAAGCACTAGAATTCTGTTCAGTGCCTCTTCTTGGATAGTACTTTGATATATCCTGGTATCTTTGTCTTCTCTAATTCTCATTTGATCCCGGTCCTGCGCCAATTGGTATCAGAGCATTGAGAACTATGGAGGACATTCCTACTCGTGCAGAGTTCAATGAGATGAAGGAGAATCTGCAACGTCTCCATGAATCTCTCGAGCTACACTTGCACAATCATGAAGAGCGAGGATCCCCTCGTCGGGCACAAGCCCTTCGACGCCCCCTTGATAGTATTGGTCCAAACATGATATTTAAAGAGTTTTTTTTAACCTATGTGATGGATTCAAAGTTGAAATCATTGACTCAAAGTCTGATAATAAACATAATATTTGGGCGTGTTTTAATGAATACAAATGCACGGTAATTTATGATATCCTCACCTGTTGCAGAACAGTGTTATAAGGAAAGTAAAACAAATTATTGCTTGGATATTATGACATTTCAGTTAGCAGTTTATGTGTTATCTACATTGATCTCTGCTTCTCTAGTGCTGTTGCTTTTTATTGTATTGACATGTATATTGCAAGGCCCTTATCTATGTGATAGATGCTTCTTCTGATTTTCGGGCTGGTTGCATGAGCTGCATAGTTACGATTTATGAAGATATTTCTTTAAGAATAAGTTGAAAATATGCATAATAGTTTTTGGTTACAAACTTCTTATTCATATAACTGATCTAAATTCTATCTAGCTATTATACAGTGGCTCCATTGTCGCTTAGTAGCTGTTGTGCCGTAGAGGCACTAGGATATGGGAGCGCTCAAATTGCTGAGTTCATAGTCAAAGGTCGGCAATGGATGCCAGCTCTGGAGATCAATTTTATAGAAGCATTGAAGCCTCTTATTAGTTTGGGTTGGCCACGATTGTTTGGTGCAATCATCTTCTTTTGGGGCTGGATGTAATTCGTTGCCATGCAATTCTTGTATGTTACCTTTTGCATTTTGCTATTTCATTTGAATATTCCATTCACCATTTGACGTGTAATACCTTATTTAATAACCTTTAGACACTTCATAAGCTTATTTAATTTACATTGGTACTAAGCCCATCTATCTTCTCAAAAAGAGCCCATATAAAGCTTTTTCTCTGTATCTCGGAGATTTTGGTGTGATGTTTCAGACAGGCTTGTCAAACCTCATTTTTGTTGGCAACATTGATCTTTGTACATTGTACTGGAGTCACAGGTGTTCTTTATTTTCTTTTTCTTCTGGAAGAATGCATTTCACATTATTTTAAACTCATTATAAGAGCAAATTCATATGGAAGTGAACTTCAACATCAAAGTTAAAATTCTTTTGAAATCTGATTTAAGAGTGATATAATTTCCTTTGTTATGATATCTTGAGTTTGTTTAACTCTCAAGACCCATGGTTTTTGGTCAATTCTAGACAGGCTGTGACTCCCATGTCCATTTCAATGTTTGTCTTCTTCGGGTATCTAGTTAAGTTATCAACTTTACAATTGCATTGTACAAAATGTATCCTTGGAAAGGGCCGTCATGAACATCATTTTTGCATTTGACTTGTCTTTGTTCTAAGTTTCTTTCCAGAGATGTACTTGATTGAGGATTATTTTATCAATCTTTTTTCTTCTCGCTTATCTGTCCTTCCTGTCTGTCAAGTTATTTGTAGTTGTTGAGGCAAACTTTCTATGTGTTATTATTTGCTTCTATCTTCCATTTGCAGTGTGATTTTTCATAGTATTTGAAATTTGTTCTTGCGCATTTCGTACATTTTTATTTAGATTTAATTCTTGACAGGGATCATTACGCGGAAATAAAAGCTCTGAGGAGTATGTTATCCCTCATGGTGACTGGTTCTCATATGTTTCTTCTCCACATTACCTCGCTGAAATGGTAATTCTTTGTATTCTTATGTCATATATAAATGCATTGACATTCTCGACTGCAATTCATATTCTGATACCATATCTGAATATGTCCTTACTGATCTTCGCTGCGTCGCAGGTCATATACTTTGGTGTTCTTATAGTTAGCGGAGGTTCTGATATTACTGTGTGGCTTCTTTTCATCTTTGTGGTATGTCTATCAACATGCTTAATTAATTTTATCATGTACTTAATAACATTCGAGTTTGAATCCAGTCTACAGAAGTAGTGTTTCATTCTATGAATTGTATTTGGAACTCCTTGCTGATTTTCAATGTTGGCTTGATTTTCCTTGATATCAGGTATCCAATCTGGTATTTGCAGCAGCGGAAACACACAGATGGTACCATCAAAAGTTCGAGCACTATCCGAAGAGCAGGCATGCCGTTACACCTTTCATTTATTAATGGTGGTGTGTCAGCTTCATGTGAAGTACTGCCACCAAGAAGACCTTTCCCGACCATGGTTTGTCAACTATTTCTTTAGATGAAGCATCTTTTATCATCTTTTACTGGTAAAGGGAATTATTGTTTCCTGGTAGCAGAGTTTGCTAGATTGATTCATATCCTTGGGTTTGTATTAACTTCATTTCCAGGTTCCAAATTTTCTGTGTGAATCTTAGATATAGAATCAGTCTTAGCTATGTGCACGTTAATGGCTGTCATTCAAAATTTACTAAGGACAAGCCTAGTTTCAGATTGAGCTAGAAATTATGTTACAGCATTAATATAACCTAATTGTCTTTTGGCAGGTTAATGCTTCCTTCATCTTTTGTTTCTGTTAAAAAGTATGTTCGTGGACTTTACTTTACAATGAAATAAAAAAGAAATAGGAGCACAATAAGTCACTATAAAAAAGTTAACTTTGAGACCTCTTTGATCCAAATGTGATGGATTCTAGCCCCATTAGGTGTTGGATACATGATTTTTGGCACTTTTATTGTTTGAAGCCTTGAGCACAAAAGTGATCACAGTCAATACATGGCAGATGATTATACACATACACACATGGGCAGCATGACATTGTTTTCTACACACCAAGAATGCATGAGCCTTGTTAAACCAGCCAAAGTGCCTGCTCCGTGAACTCTCATCTCTCTTCTCTTTCCCTATTTATTGTGCAGTCATTCCAGTTCAAAGACTTCATCATGGCCTTTTCAGTTTTTCAAGGATCCAAAATTCCATGCCCTTCATGAGTAACAAGCACAAGGTAATTAGTCAATCATCTCTTGATAAGAGTTGTTGTGAACATTACCTTTGTCATCGATGGAGACTGAAATGATACTTCAAGAACTCACCACTGTGCTTTCATCATTCCATCATCATCATCATGATGCCCACTAAAATTTGATTTCCAGGACTTGCAAGCACACAAGAAGTACAATTTATATGATGGTAAGTAATCAATCATCTCTTGATAGAGTTGTTGTGAACATTACCTTTGTCTCACATCCATCAAGCTCCGGTAACAGGGACGACGGGTTCTCTCATTTAACTTCAGGTGGGTACAAAGTTGCATCTCTGGATGATGGTGGTTCAAAAAAATCTCAAGTACTCTGCCTTCTGTTACACAAATAAATCTCTCCTTTGTTTGCTTGGTAGAATACGAGTCATTATTTATCAGTGTAAAATGTATAGATACAGATATAGATATGATCAAGTCCTCTGAGGGCCCAATTCAAATGTGAAAAAGGAAAAAAAAAATTAAACTCTGGGGGTCGAGTTGGCTGGACCCCTACTACTACTCGTCGCTAGCACCACTGTACAAACTTTGGATCCGAATTAAATATAACTCGATCCCAACCTGACACTGACACGCTCAACCCCCACCCAACAATTATAATGAGTGAAAGGAAGCTTACTTAATAAAAATGCTAAATAGATTTTAACGATAATTCGAATCGTCAAATTTAATTCTGACGATCTAAGATAAAATATTTAAAAGTATTAAATTTTTTTACTTTAATTTTATATCGTTAAAATTAAATTTAATAATTTAAATAATCGTTAAGAAGTTTATCTAGTAAAAGTGCTAAATTAGTTTTTCGTCTTCGTTATAATCAAGCATAAATCAAGGAGGTGCTGCAAAAAAAATAATTATGAATGACTTGACCACCACCCGTTGCTAAAACACAGAGGTCCAAATTCTTCTCTGTTTTTAATTAATTTTATTCCTCATCTTTCGAAACCTTTTTTTCTTGTACTAATAAAGTAAATTAATTAATTAATTAATTAAAAGCCGTACCGCACCAGTTACATAAAACTCGCTAAAGAGGGGGGTCACCAACGGCTTGCTTATCTCGCTCAAATTATTAACCCCACTCAAAACATAACCCACACCCGCCTCATTTTAGCCTCCTTTCTCCCTCTTCNCTCTCTCTCCCTCTCTCTCCCCCCCCGCCATGGAGAAGGAGTCGCCAAGTGCTACTCGCCATTAACGTCTCAGAAGCGTCTTCCTTATAGTAACATACCTCATCAATCCATCTCTCTCTCTCCTCCTCCTTCTACGGCTGCTGCACTAACAATGCACTCGCCTTCCGCATTCTTCCACTACTCCTTCCTCCTGCTCTTCCCGCTGCTGTTCATCTCCGCCGCCCCGCCACCTCCTCCACTTTCCCCGGCGGCGGCGCCGCCGCCGCGGCAACTGAACCGGACGCCGGAGGTCCAGTCGGAGATCGACGCGCTCACGGCATTCCGCCGCTCTTTGTCCGACCCCCTCGGCGCGCTCTCCGGCTGGGACCCATCCCTGCCGTCCGCTCCCTGTTCCTGGCGCGGCGTCCTCTGCTCCCAGGATCCGCCCTCCCGCGTCGTGGAGCTCCGCCTCCCACGCCTCCGCCTCGCCGGACCCGTGTCCGAGCGCCTGGCCGACCTCAGCTCCCTCCGCAAGCTCAGCCTCCGTTCCAACTCCTTCTCCGGCCCCCTCCCGTCGTCCATTGCCTCCCTCGCCGACCTCCGGTCGGTCTTCCTCCAGTCCAATTCCCTCTCCGGCCCGCTTCCGTCTTCCCTGCTCTCCAACCTTTCTAACCTCATCGTCTTCAACGCCGCCGGCAACCTGCTCACTGGCCCCGTTCCTTCCCAGCTCCCCGCGAGTCTCCTCTACCTCGACCTTTCCTCGAACGCCTTCTCCGGCGCCATTCCGTCGAACCTTTCTGCGGTCGCGCCGAAGCTACAGCTGCTCAACCTCTCCTTCAACCGTCTCCGGGGAACCATTCCCGGGGACCTCGGCAGACTCCAGGCATTGCAGTACCTGTGGCTCGACGGCAACCTCCTCGAGGGCACTCTGCCGGCCGTCCTCGCCAACTGCACCTCCCTCGTCCACCTGAGCATCCAAGCTAATGGACTTCGCGGCATTGTCCCTGCCGCCATTGCGGAGATCCCGGGCCTTCAGGTGCTCTCTCTCGCCCGCAACCGCCTCTCCGGTGCCGTCCCGGCGTCCGTCTTCTACAACACCTCCGGCAGCGCCGCCTATGCGCTTCGGATCGTGCAGCTTGGATATAATGAGTTCAGTCAACTCGCTGCGCCGCCATTTGGAGGTGCCACTTCCTCTGCGCTCCAGGTCTTGGACCTCAAGGACAACAAGATCGTTGGCCGCTTCCCGACGTGGCTGGCCAACGTCTCCGGGCTTACTGTCTTGGATCTCTCCGGCAATGCTTTCTCCGGTGAGCTCCCGCCGGAGGTAGGGCGGTTCACGGCGCTGCAGGAGCTGAGGGTAGGACGTAACGCCTTCGCCGGGCAAGTCCCAACCGAGCTGGGGCAGTGCGGCGACTTGCAAGTTCTTGATCTCGAACAGAACATGTTCTCCGGCAATATTCCGGCGGTGGTTGGTGGGCTCACTCGTCTAAGGAATCTTTACCTCGGAGGCAACCTCTTCTCAGGCTCGATTCCGGAGTCCGTCGGCAACCTCTCGAGGTTAGAGACGTTATCGCTGTACAACAACAGCATCACTGGACCATTGCCGGAGAGTTTGATGCGGCTCGGAAACCTCACTCTCCTCGACCTCGCCGGCAATGGTATCTCCGGTCGGATACCATCAAATATCGGCAACCTTGCGGCATTGCAGGCCTTGAACGTTAGCGGGAACAGCTTCTCCGGCAGCATTCCCGCCGGCATTGGGAGCCTGCTCAATCTGAAGTTACTGGACCTCAGCGGTCAGCATAACCTCTCCGGCGATCTTCCAGCTGAACTTTTCGGCATGCCGAGCCTTCAGGTGATCTCCCTCGCCGACAACTCCTTCTCCGGACAGGTCCCTGAAGGTTTCAGCAGCCTGTGGAGTTTGCAAGTCCTCAACCTGTCGTCCAACTCCTTCTCCGGCACGATTCCCGCCACCTACGGATATCTCCAATTCCTGCGCGTCCTCTCCATGTCCAACAACCATCTCACCGGCGAGGTCCCCGTGGAACTTGCAAACTGCTCCAATCTCACAGTGCTACAACTCGGGTCCAACCAGCTGTCCGGCGCCATTCCGGCGGACCTTTCTCGGCTTCCCATGTTGACTGAACTTGATCTTTCCGGCAACAACCTCTCCGGCAAGATTCCGCCGGAGATCTCCAACTGTACGTCTTTGGTCAGTTTGATGCTGGAAGACAACCATCTTTCTGATGAAATCCCGGAGTCGCTCGCCAACCTCTCCAAACTCCAAAAGCTTGACCTTTCATCGAACAACTTGTCCGGCATCATTCCGTCCTCTCTTGCTCGCATTTCGGGACTCGTATACCTCAATGTGTCCAACAACGATCTCAGGGGAGAGATCCCCATGGTGCTCAGCTCCCGCTTCGGTGACCCGTCCGAGTTCGCCGGAAACCCGGAGCTCTGCGGCCAGCCGCTGGACACGGGATGCCAGAGGAAGAAGCGCAGTTATCTTGCCCTCGTGATTGGCCTTGCGGCGGCGGCTGCATGCACATTGGTACTGTTCTGCTGCTGCTTCGCCTTCAGCCTGCTTCGGTGGCGGCGTCGCTTCCTGGAAAGCCGGGCGGACGTGAAGAAACGGAGCCCCGGACGTGGCAGTGGTTCGAGCGGAGTGAGCGCCGGCAGCGGGGAAAATGCCGGGCCTAAACTGATCATGTTCGGCAGCCGGATCACGTACGCCGCCACCTTGGAGGCGACGCGACAGTTTGACGAGGAGAACGTGCTGAGCCGCGGCCGTCATGGCCTCGTGTTCAAGGCATGTTACGGCGATGGCACTGTGCTGTCCATCCTCCGCCTACCGTCGACCTCCGCGGATGGAGCAGTCGTGATCGAGGAGGGGGCGTTCCGGAAGGAGGCGGAGTCGCTGGGCAAGGTGAAGCACCGGAACTTGACGGTCCTCCGTGGGTACTACGCCGGTCCCCCGCCGGACGTCCGGCTCCTGGTCTTCGACTACATGCCCAACGGCAACCTCGCGACCCTCCTCCAGGAGGCGTCCCACCAGGATGGGCAGGTCCTCAATTGGCCGATGCGGCACCTCATCGCGCTCGGCGTGGCCCGCGGGCTCGCCTTCTTGCACACCTCCGGCGTGATCCACGGCGACGTGTTGCCGCAGAACATCCTCTTCGACGCAGACTTCGAGCCGCACCTGTCGGACTTCGGCCTGGAGACAATGGTGGTGACAGCCGGCGCCGCGGAGGCCGCGGCGCTCGCGGCCGCGTCGACCTCCACGACGCCGGTGGGCTCTCTGGGGTACGTGGCCCCGGACGCCGCCGCGGCTGGTCACGCGACGCGTGAGGGGGACGTGTACAGCTTCGGAATCGTGCTGCTGGAGCTGCTGACGGGGCGACGGCCGGGGATGTTCCCCGCCGGCGAGGAGGGCGGCGAGGACATCGTAAAGTGGGTGAAGCGGCAGCTGCAGCGTGGGCAGGTGGCGGAGCTGCTGGAGCCCGGCGGCTTCCTGGAGCTCGACCCGGAGTCGTCGGAGTGGGAGGAGTTCCTCCTCGGCATCAAGGTCGGCCTCCTCTGCACGGCGCCTGACCCGCTCGACCGGCCGACCATGGCCGACGTCGTCTTCATGCTCGAAGGCTGCAGGGTGGGTCCCGACATCCCGTCCTCCGCCGACCCCACCTCGCAGCCTTCTCCCGCTTGAGGGGGGAGGAGCACCGGCGGCAGCGGCGCCGTCCCCGCCGGCCACTTCGTAGCACCCGAAATGCCGGTACCAACGTCCGCTACCTAATCAGGACGTGTTCCATTTTTTTTAATTTCCAAATAATTCTTTTTTTTAATTTTCCACGTAGGATTTGTTTCCAATTTCAGCCTCCTCTATTGATGCAAATTATTTATATCGCTGGTCCCCACTTATTTCTTTCTTTTCTTTATTTGTTAATTAACCGTATTGTACCGTATAGCTTGCCTACGTACGTCGTATATGTATTATCTTTTGTTTTTTCTTGGTCGTGGGTCGGTCAACGGTTTGACTGTCGTGGGACCCACCAAAAGATTCCTACTCCCGCCAAAAGGGTTGATGAGATAATAATATAAAAATATGATGGTGGGACGCCACGTGGATTTAGTAGCCGTTGGAGCCGTAGATGCCTAAATTTTTGTTGTCGTGGCGTTCGGGGTCCAGTGGATGATTGGTGGATGCCTGACGTCCGATCCCATCTCGACGGCTCAGGATTATTGCAGCAGTGGGACTTCGACCGTCCAGATTAAAAGGCGCGCACCCGTGCAATTTGTCGATAGATGGATATGTTGGTAGGTGCGGAAAACTATGGCTCTATTTGTTTATTATTATTTGTCTATTTATTTATTTTTTTTTATTTTTTTTGGGGATCTCTTTGATGTGATCTGGGATCAAATGAATTGCCATCTTTTGCATGTTTGGGTGGTGACTGGATTTTGGTTGGAAGTTGAAGTACTCTGCTGCAACAGTTGTCATGTATATGTGTGTTGTGTTGTGGCATAGTCCAAATTTCATCTCAAAAAGTTTTGTGAATCAAATTTTAAATCTCAAAATTAAATATTCTATCCGCTTGACTCAAAAAAAAGTTTTGAGTGAGATATCAAGTTATAAATCCAACAGTTTTTTTTTTCGATCACAATATGGAATCCACCGATAATTCGAAATTACTAGCATCAGACTAATTCAGTGTTCGAACGCGAACGAGTAAAGACATAATCCTGATCAAATTGGTGATTTCGGGGTTTGAACTCGGGGCTACTAGCTCCCTCGTTCCTCAATCCCAAGGCACAGATCCGCGTAACCATCTCTGTCAACCAAACTTGATTAAATCCAACAGTTTGATATTTGTCATGTTTAACTAAATAATAATAATAATAATAATTTTATGTAAAATTACTTAAATTTGGTGAACAAAGTTAAATATCTGTTATTTTTAATCATATTCAAAATAGTGTTATTATTATTATTATTATAAAATTTTGAAAATATTAATAAAATAAGTTCAAATTCGAAGTTTCGTTACAGATTCAATCAAATTTCCTTTTTATTTTTTATTCAACTTCAAATTCGATTTAAACTCGTCCAAATCCAATATCACTCGTATTTTTGAGTTTCAAAATGCCTACTAAAATTGAGATGGACTAAATCAAGATTGATTGACATACTAATTAATAGTTAATAGAAGTATATTTCAAAAATAACAGAAATTAGTAATTTCGAATTCGATTTTTATAATTATTAATTTGAACAGAGAAATATTATTTTATTTTGTTGTTTATTTTAACTTCAAATTGAATATTTCGAGCGGATATAAAAAATTGAGATGGACTGATTTATAAGCTAAGTTCTTATGGAGTGATTAAGAAGTAACTTATTCTCGAAGTTGGGTATGAAAAAAAATATAGTTGAACGAGTATTTATTTTTCTAATGCTAGTAATCATCAGATGTTAGTCATTTTAGATTCTTGATTATAAGAATCTTTTGAATGGTCCAAAGTGATGTCCAAGTTGTGTTTGTGGATTGGGTTTGGACTGGCCGTACTCGACAACAAATCGATGCAGGTGACCGTTCTCAGATAACATGGAACCCTGCTGATGCTCTCACGACATCCTTTCAAAATTAGGAATTATTTAATTAAAGATAGTTGGCACAGATGGTTACCAAGTTTATATCCCGAGTTAAAAGATGAAGAAGTTAGTAATCTCGAATTAATCACTTTGATCAAGATTTACTCGGTCACTCTCGTTCTGAACATTGAATTAGTCAGATATTAACAATCTTGAACATCGATGAGCAATCATAAAAAAAAATAGAAATTATTTTATCTATTTTGGTTTACTCTGTTAGACTAATTATTTTTTGGGATTTTAAGTTAAGAATATGAAAAAATGGACGTACTACTTTTCATAATAATAGTAGGATGTTAAATATACGGTGGATATAAAATTTTCTCTTTCTTAAATATTTTGTTATAAATTGTTAAATCTATCGTATATCGAACATCATACGATTGTTAAGATAAGTAGTACAATATTACCTATTAGCATTTTTATTGGACCCTAAGAATATAACTATTTGGATTTTATATATCATACGTTACCGTTACAATTTTTTTTTTATAAACCCTACCGGTGTCCAGGGCTACTAGCACCCGACTAATCCGGTGTTCGGACGGGAGCGGCACGATAAATCCTGACCAAATTGGTGACTCCGGGGCTCGAACTCGGGACTACCAAAATTTTAATTGATAGTGGCTTTGCTCCTCACTTTTCTTATAAATTATTAATTCCGTTTTGACAGAATAAAATTCTGTCTATTCTAAATTTTATTCTGCAGTCTGCACTGTCTTTTTTTATTACGTTGGCAATAATATAATATAAATTTATACATGTATAGAATTCAAAGTGATGGTGGAGGGCATGATGTCTCACTACTTGTGATCAAGTGGGCGTCCGGTCCCTAACTTTTCTTACTCGAATTGGCGGAATAAGAGAGTAATTGTGGGGAGGACAACATGATTGGAATCATATCCTTGGCCTCAAGGTCCATTACAAGTACTCGTTTCCCGGAATGAAACTATCAATTGGCCGATGACTTCAAACCCCCAACTTTGTCTCTTGTTCTGCCAATTATATATATTTATCCACCTCATTATCGAAAAATAATTATATCAATACATTTTATATAGAGAAAAATGAGGTGTATAATAATTTGCTATACAATCAGTGCGATATATAATTTAGACCATTGATTTCTAAATCAATAGTTCAGATCCTATTTAATTAATGATCTAAAATTTTAATTGGATATGATATGAACCATTGATTTTTAAATTAATGATCTAAATTATGCACCACACTGGATACATAACAAATTAGTATTCACCTTCATTAATCTTTTTTTATAAGTATATATCCTCATTAGTTTGATAAATTGTCCTTATTGTAATATGCTGCAATGCAAATTCAATCGAATCGATTCAGAATTGTAGATAGCATTGAAATTTAATCTAACAATAAATTCATGGACTGCAAGCCAAAATAAACCTTTATGAATTCCAATTTAAAAAAAAGCTTGAGATGAGATTATATTTTGCTTAGCAGTAGATTAATACTAAATATAATTGCAACATCCTACTCAAATTCAAGTTTTATCTTCTCTATTAATCACTATGATCCTTTTTGGTTGGAGAATAATATCAGAATTAAGATATTATTCTTCGTATTTTTTTTTAAATAGTTTTTTTTAACTTGTAGAGCTCGCTGCATTTATTGTAAGATCAAGAAAAAAATGTGAGAGCAATACATATTCCTATTTTACATCGGAATACTCTTATTCTCGATGAATTAAAGTCATGGATTATAAAAATCTAATCCACCTGTAATTTAATGAGAGCCAAACAGAGCATATAGGTCAATTTGATTGAAATTTAGTTACTTAGAATAGGTATAATTATATTTATGATATAATTATACTCAAATTTTATTTTTATTTGTGTTTGGTTAACAATCAATTATTTTTATAACTTATTTCTATTTGTGTTTGGTTGAACATAGAAATAAAAGGGTAATGCTAAAATGGATGGCATAAATTAAGTTTTGGTTGTTGGCAATAACTAGTTTATATCACTTTATATCCAACTAGGGTAACTTTTTTAAATGACAACATTGCTTTCTGAAATTATTGGGTATAAATTGGATTGTTTGGGTATAAATTTAAGAATAACTCTTTATTCTTGTTGTGCTTATACCTCAATCAAACACAACATGTAATTCATATTTTTTTTCCCTTTTTTTATTCTTGTTGTGCTTATACCTCAATCAAACACAACATGTAATTCATGTTTTTTTTCCCAAAAAAAAGGGAACAAGTTCATGTAGTTGGTGAGAACACCAAATGTAAATAGCATAAAGTATAAATGTACAACCAAGTTTGGTTGGCATACCTGGTTAGCAGGGGTGTGTCCCGGGTTGAGGGACCGGAAGTTAGTAGCCCCGAGTTCGAGCTCCGAAGTCGTCAATTTGACCAGAGGAATATCACTTCTGCTCTTTCACCTCGACTCCGGATTAGTCAGGTGCTAGTAGCCCTGGACACCGGGGACCCTTAGGGTACCAAAAAAAAAAGTATAAATGTACAGCTAAACCCATCATCAAGTGTATATACATACTCAGTGAAGGACTGTACTTGAGAGCGTCACTTGTAAGTGGCAACCTCATCAGGTACAATACCATTGTACAAGTTGGAAGTTACTGAGGGAGGAGAATGAGATTTGTTAAAGGGGTAAAAGGATGAAAAGGGGGACATCACAATTGTCCTATTTACAGGGTTTACAGCTGCCTCATTGTGATACAGAGGACAAAGGCACAACCCAACAAGACAACACACCATGGCCTTTTTACTGTTTTATGTTTTATTTTATCCTTTTTTTTTGCTCAAAGCCATCTCACTCCATGTGACATATAAAGACAAAAAAAAAATCATCTGTTTGCTAGATATATCAATCTACATAGATAAAATAAAAATACATTGAAAAAATAAAGTAAAGTAATAAGCATTCATTTTTTATTTATGTCAATGGTGTTGCTTAGTTGTAGTTGGATGCACACACAGCATGTGGAGTATTAATGAACAGTGTACGTATATTGAAAAGTACTCCATCACCAGTTAATATATGCAGCCCTAAAAGGCTAAGAAGAAATTTATTTATAGTCGTAGCTGATATGAATGGATTGATTGGGCCAAAAGTGCACTCCACGCACATATATACAGTCATATTAACGTGCATACACAAATTATATATGCACAGTATATATATGGCTCTGAGCCTTTGGATTAGCATCATTTTCAATCTGATAATTTAAAATAGAGACAATTTACATCATTGACTTAAAATGCTACTGATCCAAATACCCAAAGATTGTGTATGCACGATGCATACACAATTTATATATGCATACTAATATTTCTCATATTAATATTTCTCATATATATATATATATATATATATATATATATATATTCTGAGTTTAGTTAACTTTTGTTGAATCATATATTTACTTACATTCAAATACTCTTTTCGTTTTAATTTATTTTTCTTAACTATACTATGCTTGGGCTCTCCCCTTGAACTCCCGGGGTATTCATTTACTGTGGGAAGATAGAGAATAAATTATCTCTTTTTTTTCAAAAAAAAAGTTTTGATCGAAATGATATCGCATATTTTTTATCTTTGGACTTCGAATTGAAAAAAAAAAGAGTACTATCTTAGCATCAACTAAGTTCACACGTTGAAGATAAGCGGACTCGAATCACCGACATCCGTCAAATAAGCTATAAGATCACGTCTTTGGAATAAAATCCCAATGGTTTTTAAAAAGTAACAAATATGTAATACACATGTAACTCAGATGGATTATAACTGGTACAATGATAATGATTTACAACTGTTTGTTGCATGCCAATCAATCAATCCATTGGACACCAACTGTGAATTAAACAGGAATCATGCAAGATGAGGCCCCCTCCTCCTTGAATACATTTTTGTGTACATGAGTCGTGCACGAGAATGAGCAGTCATTGTCTTGGATGCAGATGAATCATATTCATATGTCAGAGCAAATAGTTTAAATGTCTAGTTATTTGACATCTTACTCCCACTTCGGGCTTATACTATTTTTTTAACTGAATTGTATATCATATTTTTACTTTAATTATTTAACATTAAAAAATCACAATAAATAAGTTTTTCCAATAGTACAAAGGAAACTTAAGTGTGAGAAAAAATAAAAATAAAAATAAAATTGAGAATGACGTTTTTTCATAGCAAATTAATATATGTCCATCTTTTTAATCATGTTACAGTTTATTTTTAGGACAGATTAAAACTCATCGATGTACATGACTATTAGTACCTGACTAATTTGATATTTAGACGAGGACGACAAGAGTAAATCATGATCAAATTAATGACTCCGAAATTTGAACTCAGGACTATTAGCTTTGATCCCTCAATTCGAGGCACAGGATCCGCTAACCAACCAACTGAGTTTTTAATCATGTTAGAGTTACGTACCAATACATGACATCTTCAAAGTTTAAACTTTATACACATAGAGTAACCGTACAAGAATTATTGACAAAAACAAGTTACATGAAAGTACAAACAGCTAAAACACACACACAGTAAAACACTTTTTTTTTTAATTTAGGACATGCATCTTGGAAGGTGGAGACACTCCGGCGAGCTCGTTGCAGGTTCTTTGCACTCTACGACATGGCCCCCATGCCACGTTGTTCATTCTTGACGCATGCAACGAATTCGTATTAGAGAGAGAAGGGGTTGATAAGAGAGAAAAATAGAGAAATCAAGAAAATTGCAACCAAATATTTAATATTTTTTTATTGAAATCGGTTTTAGTAAAGTGACTGAATTTTCCCTCGGTATATAAGAAGAATTCTAAAGATATGATCTTATCTAGAGGGCATTAACGTAGCACCGCACGTGTAACACATAAAAAAGTAACATTATTTTTTGTAAAAAATATTTTATCTCTATTCATTTGTACACAAAATTGCTGGAATGAGAGAGAAAGATAGGAGTTCTGCGAATTCAGATTAGGGGCTCCTAGCACGCGCTCGTGTCCTTATATCGCCGCCGCCACATAGCACTCCGCCCCCCTCATCACGGCGAATCCGCGTGCTCACGGTGCGCTCGCGATCGATGGATGTGTGCGCTCCTTTCCGCTTCCAGACAATGCCTTGTTAACGCACGAACCGCGTGCGTTAATGCTGCGTATCGTCACGATACGCGACGCGCGATCAATGGCGCGTCACGCGCTCCCGCGTCGTGTGGATGCATGAGCATCACAGCTGTGATCTCTCTGATCACGGTACGTTTGTCACGGTCGTGATATCAGGGATCACAGTCCTTTGTGGCCATCACGGCCGTGATGCGTGATCACGTCTGATCACTTACAACAAAAATATCGTTACTTTCTGTACAAGTGTGCTACACATTTATTTTTCTCTTTTATCTAATATTGAATATAAAGTCATAAATATTTAAATATTAAAATTAATTTTTGACAACCTTGATTACATCTGCTATTTTTATCTTGATTTTAACTTTTATTTTCTCGTTTGCCTGAGGTTTAAGAAAAATGCATCGAATTAAATTACCAAAATTAATGAACTAACCATTTCCGGAGCATCCTCGTCTTCATTTTCGCTCTTTCGGCTGTATGAAGAAGAAGTGAGGAAACCAAAATAACAACAAATTTAAGTCCATGCTCAAACAAAAAAAGGCTGAAGTGACTTCAACTTTTACAAATTATGCCAATTGGACTGCTCAGATGTGTAGCTACAAATAGAAAAAAAAACATGTGAAGAGAAGAAAAAAGAACAGTAGTGTATGATGCATACCGGAATGGCACAAACCAAAACTTCAACAGAATGCGAACACAATCCCACATGTTGAGCGTATGACGATGACCGGAAAAATTGAAGGATGGATGTCAGAACAAGGGGATTTGAGAAGAGATAGCAATCAATTAGCGTTAACCAAGTTTTGACATTTGGTTTTGATAGATTGGAATTGAATACATATACATCATATTATATGTGTGAATGAGGGAAGATTTGAAAAGTTCAAAAAACACTAATAAATTGCATCTAACATTCTAACCTACTTATAAAACTGCAATATCATAATGCAATATGCAAAATATTCTATCAAAAGGAATAATTGCGTTTTGTACAAGTAACCTTGTTGCTGGCTTAAAGAGAAGACATCTTGGTTTTCAATTATATATATATATATATATATATATATGAGAAATATTTGTGCATACACAATTAGGTGCATCCAGTGCAATCACACTTATATAAAATACGTGGAACTCACAAAAAAATATTTTATTCAAAATTTAAAATATGAGTCATATATGTCTTTATGTGAGTGTGATTGCACTGGATGCACCTAATTGTGTATGCACGCTAATACGCATATATATATAAGAAATATTAGATCCAGTGCAATCACACTCACATAAAAGTATAAAAGTATGTGGAACTCACAAAAATTATTTTATTCAAATAACACTGATAAATTACATCTAACCTACTTATAAAACTGCAATATAACAACGCAATATGCACAATATTCTATCAACACAAATATTGCATTTTGTACAAACGACCATGTTGTGCTGCTGGCTAAAGAGTAGAGGTGTTTCAATCTATGTATTTTTGCATGACGCTCCCCAAATTGTGTAAAGAAGCATCAAATATTTAGGAGGATAAAAAATATGTATATACAAGTAGGTTGACCATGGACTTTTAACAAGAGCATGTCTACATGGACATTGATATAGGAACAAAATAGTACAATGATAATTCTATAAACCAATCTATGGTTGTCAAGTCTACACCATTATTTTCAGATTGATACCATTGTTGTTAAGTGGACAGCCCATTGATGGATACACAAGGTTTAGCCTGTTAGGTAACAATGCACATGGCCTTCTGGCCATTGTTGTATACTTTTTTTTTTAGAGAGAAAAGGATTTGTATACTTGTATGCATGACTATGTGTGACAAATGTGTGACAATTTCAAAGTATGCACAACAATGGCTTATTAAAATTTTAAGACAAGAAAATATCGGAATATCATCTCACAGACAAAGTTAACTACATATATGATAAAATTGAAGAATGAAGTGTGTAAAAAACTACAAGAGAACACCACAAATCACTATAATCAAACACTCTTACATTGATGATCCCCAGAAAGCGCGATTATGATGAAGAGATGAAAAGATAAATTAAGTAACATGTGAGATACAGAATCCGTAAAAACATCGGTGAAAATTGAGACCTTACAAAATTCAATTTGATCACTACACTATGTGATCCTTATTACTCCTGAAATCCTAACCTCTCTAAAATACAGAGAATAACAACGTGAAATGAATCTAAAAATGGTACAGGAAGATGGTTCAAGTACAAATTTCTGAAAAAACTCTTGAACTACAGAGAACATCCCCCGCGCATGTTTTGTATACTATATTCTACTCTGCTCTGGATTGACCTGCACGAGATGAGAGGATAATGCCAACAATGAGGCCGTAAAGCGCCAGTGCTTCAGCAAAGATGAGTATCAGAATCATTCCAACGAAGAGCTTGGGTTGTTGTGCATTAGCTCTGCAAGCGAATAAAGGTGGGAAGAAGATCAGTGAACCAAAAAAGGATCTCACAAGAGGTGATAATATGTCATCTGGTAGGTATGGAAAGAGAGCAAAATGGTTAATGGTCTACTGGTTTCAGCATACACATGGGTGTAAATATAGAACAGCCAGAAGAAAAATGTTATAATCGTTGGACCTCAGTACAAGGTTGCACATATTTTGCGACGGCATAAGATCTATAAATACATCCATGAGATATTAACGAAAAAAATTGACTGAGAAGACCAATAGTTGCCTTGCAAAAGTTGCTTAGAACTAAGTACCATTTTTGCAATGATTGCATATAAATTTCATCAGCATTGTGTTGAATGTCAGAAAACGGTTAAGTAAGCACAAGGCCATGCCGCATCTGGCTTGATATCAAATCTACAATACAAGAACACAGTGGTCTATAAGAAACACGGACCGGAAAGTATAAACTTGACACATACAACTGTTGAGCATAGCAACTCAAAACCTGATTCAGGTGCACTGTTAAAGTTCACAGCATCGTCCATGGTTGAAGGTACAGGCACAAGGAAACGTAAGGTTGAGAAGTCCCAACTCTAAAAAGTGTAGAGTGGTACTAACCGCAAAATTTACACTCATTACCTGGATCAACCCCTGTCAACTAGGACAACTAGAGGGTGAACCTGAATCTGCGGGCCTAAACCGAAACCAACGAACTTAGGTTGGGTCGGTTCGAGGAATTCGACCTCCAACAGATCAGGTACCGGTTTGAAATTTTCTAATCTGAGTGAACACGCTCAACACAGACTTGATCTCTTTCCATTTTGACTGAGCCATATAGTCCAGTTCACAGAGTGGGTTTGATTATTTAATTCCCAAGGTACCGGTCTTTTCATTTTCATGTTCTGCTGAAGAAGCATAAAATTGGAGACAAGGGGAACTTCTGATTCTTGTCTTTTAGGTTGCAACAACAAATTGATAACTCAAGATAGATGAACAGAAGAAGACAAAAGACAAGGTTTCTCTTCTAAAAAAAAAAGACAAGGTTTCTACTTATATATCTTTTTTAAGAAAGAAAAATGGTAATTTGGTAATTTCTCACAGAACTGAGATAACGTTTACAGTAAAGATCTGGCAAACATAACAATCATATGACTTAGAGTTGGGCAAAAGGGATTCATTTGTTCAAGAACATTATGTTTCCTGGTTTTGAAACTTACACTTCATTCACTGACAGTTATACAACAGACCCTCTCCTATAACTAGACTAATAAGTGTATATCTGACATAATTCCTGGTTTTGAAACTTACACTTCATTCAGTGACAGTTATACAACACACCCTTCACTCTCCTATAACTAGACTAATAAGTGTATATCTGACATAATTCTTATATGGGATTAATGTACCTACTAAGCACTTGATGCTTAGTAAGGATGTTCAGCATATTTTAGTCATCTAATTCATAATCAATGATAGATCATAAAATTGATAAACAATTATGATTTATAAAATTAACCATTGATTATGTATTGAAGGGCTAAGATATGCTCAACATTCCTACTAAGCATAAGTGCTTAGTAGGTACATTAAACCCTTATTTTTTAGGTAATATGCTTAGTAGGTACATTAAACCCTTATTATATATTACCTGAAAAATTTAACATTCATGAGGTTCATAGCTGTGTGTGTGAACATGGATCATCAACACAAGAGCACATATACTTTGGCATTATAACCCATGATCGGCAAGATTACTTAAACAGAAAACATGTATGCACTAGAGAACTATTCTATAATTTTTTTTGTGAGGGAAACTACTTCACAATTTTGATAAAATTACACAAGTTTTAAGAATACTGTCTAAAGCAGACAAGAATACTACATTTGAGGCATAAAGCAACCTTTATCGAGTAAAAAAGGATGTGGTCATCCATTGGACACATTCCTTTACAGAGAAGAGATACATTATTCTCTGAATACATCCTTTCTCCACACAAGATGCAACCACTATGTTGACTCCAGATAGCACATAGAAATATGGTAGATGCTGCCCTCTTGCGAGAGGAGAGGTACATGTGACACCTGGTTATGAACCATCTCCTCTTGAAGATGGCCAAAATTGCAGCTCCGAGCTCATATCTATGACCATACCCCAGCAACCAACTAATTCAGATACAAAAGGTCAAGTAAAATGACTGTTTCCTTTGGGGTGCGAAATTGTTGTTTTTCCATCAGAAAGATGGAATTGGTTCCATGCACATGAAGGTGAATTTTCTTCCATCAGGAATAAAACAAATCCTTTTTCATTAAAGCTAACCAGAACATCGTCCTGCTATTGTGTCGTCTTACCCAACTAGTGTGATCTCAGTTATTTGCCATTCCTATGTTTGTCGACATCCGATTCAACAATGCGTTTATCATTTTTTATACAACCTTTGCGCTGTACTTAAGATGTGATTCAAACTAAAAATGCATAATTTATCGAGGAATGAACTACAGATTAAAATGTTTCATCAGATCAACATCTGAATAGTTTCTCAGCAGATCCAGGCACAAATTAACTTGAAGGAAACGTGGAGATCTAACACAGTTCTAATAAGCACGAAAAGCACTAATCCAAAGGGGAAAAAAAGAGGGGGATGTCAGGAGTACCTGACGCCGGCATCACCAACGATGCCGATGGCCATTCCTGCGGAGAGGCCTGCGAGGCCGCAGGCGAGGCCGGAGGAGAGATGGGCGTAGCCATCGAAGAGGTAGTAGGACTTGGCCTTGGGGTTGATTCCGGTGCTGATGATGACGGCGATGATGAGGCCGTAGATACCGAGCACTCCGGCCATGACCACCGGCACGATCGACTTCATGACGAGCTCCGGTCGCATCACCCCCATAGACGCCACCCCCACCCCGCTCTTCGCCGTCCCATACGCCGCTCCCATGCCTTGAAACAAAGAAAGCCAGATTACTCCTAAATCCCAAACTCCCGGCACCTCATCGTCATTGGAGAGTAAGAAGAAGAGCAGATATCCTTACAGGAGAAGACGAGGGCCGCGGCGGCGCCGAGGAAGCCGAAGAAAGGGGCCGTCTCATCGCCGCTGAAGGTGGACATGGTGGCCGGAGATCGGAGATCGGTGATCGGCCGGAGATCGGAAAAGGCGTCGGCGATGGAGAAGGAGGAGGTCAATTGGTAGCTCGAGACGGTGGTGAAAGAATTGGCTACGAAGGTTCCCTCGCAACCTCAAGAAGTCCACCGTCCACGGCACGTGACAGTGGCGGTGTGAACGGACGTGTTCTCGTTTGGCACGTGTAAAGAGCCGCCGCCGATATACGGCTGTTTTGTAACGGTTTCCAAGAGGTAGTGATATTACGAGTCTGTTTTTTGAAAATTATTATTATTCTTTTTTCTGGTATCCCCCGAACCTTCGGTGTCCAAAATTACTAGCATTTAACTAATACGGAGTCGAAGCAAAAAGCAGAACAGTATTCTTTTAATCAAATTGACGACTTTGAGGCTCGAACTCAGAACTACTCGCTCCCAATTCTTTAACACGTGACATACCCATGCTGATTAGGTGTGTCAACTAAATTTTATTAAATTATTATTATTCTTTGATATACGTGAAGTAATTTCGTAAAATTATTTAGTAAAATAGAAGTATATTATTAGAATTGAGATTGAGCGGTAAAAAAATTATTCTCGCTAATTTTTTTTTAGTTTAATTTTTTTTAATATCATCTATTTATTTTGATATGAGATTAATTGAGATTAAATTTTCGAGTTCGACTTTTTTAAATATAATTTTTTTATATTAAAGATATCACTCAATATGTGTTTGATACGAGAGCATATAGATTAATTGAGATTAATAAAACAGCTAAAAATTTATTATCATGAAATGATAATAAATATGATAAAACTAGTAAATAATATTAATAATATAATTAATGAGATGAAATGGGTGCAAAGTACTAAATTTTAAATTTGTTACTTCTGTGTACATTTTTTTTTTGTCTAATGTTTTTGTGTACACGTTTGATCTTGTTGGAATTGATAAAGCCTCGTAACAATGGGAATGGATCAGATTCCAGATCAGGATAAAGGCCGTCGGCCCATAATGGTTGGGTCAAACCAGTGATGCGGGAGAAATATCATTATTGGGCCATTGGCCTAGTTATACTTTTCTTTTTCAAATATGCTTTAAAATTTTCCAATCCATTTGCGAGAAAATATTTAACTTTTCTTATTGCTTATTCCTTTTTCATAAGCGTGATATCAAAAAAAGAAAGAAAAAATAAAGTAAAATAAAAATAGAGAGTCACTACCCTTACTTCTTAATCCTCATGGCATATGCCATACCAAGCGATTTATATCCTTTTCATGAACAAATAATGATTTGTGAATAATGATAAAACTTTTTTAATGATTAATTTGACATATTAAACAAAAATGATCTTACTGGATATAAAGCTAAAGCTAATAAATTGTTGAATTGAATAGTCGGTGTTCCCATTTTGTTCGACAATAAATTATCCTCATTATAGTTATGTCTGTTGTGACTACATCCCAAATAATCTTCACATGTTCCAAATTAGGTGCATTCAATGCAATCATATTCACGTAGGTTGCATTTGGAAAGCGAATCCGAGGTGAAACCAGGTCATCAGAACCTGGGTCACGTGACCCCGATTCTGGTGGCCCAAGTTTCTACTTGCTTCATTGTGACCCAAGTTGTGATGGTCTAGTTCCACCTTCGTGGCCTGGTTCCACCAGAACTTGGGTTCTACAAAATCAAACTTTTTCTTTTTTTTTTAATTTCTTTTAGTTTGATGTGACATTTTTTCCCAACTTTATTTCTTTTTTTTTATTCTTTCCCCTTTTACTTCTTTTTCTATTTCTTTCTATTTTTTTAACTTTATGATTAAATTTAAATTATAAATATTTAATCTTAAAAAGCTAAAAAATAATTTTATATTAATTAATATTAATTTTTAAAATTATTTGTACCTTAATTTTATGAAATATTTTATATATTATCCTTCCTTTTTTATTTATTAAACATTATTAATTTTATTTTAAAAGTTAATAATACTAATATTAACGTGTATATATATATATATATATATATATATATATACTTTTACTTTTAATTTATTACGATATATTTATTAAGTATAAAATTTAATGATGTATAAAATTAAAAGTTAATGATATATATGTTATTAACTTTTAAAATTAGTAACATTTAATTTTATTAGTTTACTATTAATGTATAAATTATTAACATTATTAAGATTGTTAATATTTATTAAAATTATTAATGTTTATTAATATCATTAACATTTTTTAAAATTATTAACTCAATATCTTCTAATTAAAATTATTAACGTTTATTTTAAATGTCATATACCAATTTTATACTAAGTTAATAATATAATTTTTAAATATTTTATAATAC
>LTAE01001852.1:0-38193 GCA_001647135.1 Pontederia paniculata | reverse complement strand
GAGAGATGCTGGGTATATATGAGGACATGCCCTTCACTAGGTGTGACGCGTTAGAAATCCGTGAGGGACTAAGTGCTACATCGTGAGTGCACGATGGGAGCCACCTCTAGAACCCAGAGCGGACAATATCACGCCTTGATCAAGAGTCCCTAAGGGGAATAGGCTGCTGTGCCACTCTGATATAAGTGTGACGCGTTTTGGTAAAACCGTGCGGGCTAAGGCCCAGAGCGGACAATATCACGCCCTGTTCAGGGATGTTACATATCATTTCTACGTTTTTTTGTGCTCGAGTCTCATTTGTTTGCTAAGTTCCAATCTTTGTCAAGCATGCACCTTTATGAGCTTAACCTTGTCATTTTATACTTTAGAACGTTTTAATGCTACTTTGACCTTCTATTTCTGGAACTATAGAAAATGAAGCTTCACACCCTTGCTGGATATTGGATCATAGCTCTGCATGAGGAAATCACCTGACGACAAAAGATGCCAAAGATGGAAAGGAATCTGCCACCTCATGATTGCCAGTACATAACAGACAAATCATAAGGGAATAATTTGGGGTTGGACACGTTCACCAGCCATTCCACATTCCACCATCGTCGGAAGGAGATCACTTAACATATCCAAACGATGTCGCTGGAGAAGATGACAAATGACATTTGATGCCTTTCTTTTGATCGACAACAGGAAGAACAATGAGAACTTCTGAACATTACGCTTTTTGTTATTCGAGAACATGTTTGTAACTAATAGGATAATCTAGAGTTAGCAGTAGGAGATGATGGATTTGGATTTCTATCTTGGTTTATGAACTTGCTTGAACTATTTCTGGTTTTTGTATTTCATGAACTCAACTTTCGGTTTCGTTATTGGATCGACTGTAGTGAAGAGTTTTGGCTTTCTTGAGATTGGATGCAATTGACCCTTGATTCGATCTTCATTCTCGATACTTCTGTTCTTCATCGGATGATCCTTGATCGGAGGCATTCATGAAGGTAGGAGGTTGCGGCATTTTCTATATCTAATAAATTGTGTTTGAGTCATGGTCATCAACAGTTTCACACCCTTGCAACCGCAAGGAACCTTTCTTACTATCAGTGTTTAGGGCATTGGAGGACTGACCATCCCATTCGCCTATACACAATTGTATGGCGCGCTCCATTATTGGGACTGTAGCCTTGTGATCCATGAATTGTATGTCGTAAGACCCTCAGTTCGGTAGCAACCATTCGACTATCCTAGATAGGTTTTGAGACTTCTTCACAATTTTGACCGCGTGACTGCAGGGGGAAAGTGATTTAGATTTCTTGAAAAGGAATCCATGATTCCTCTCTTCATTGAAACCAGATTTAGTATTCTAAACCTTATGTATTAATGTCGATTCAATCCATCATCTCCAAAATATGCTAGCGCTAGAGTTCCTTCATACCTTAACTGTTATCTTATTTACATAGTCACCATTTATAGTTATCTTATCTTATTTCTGCAATCATATTAAAAACCCTCTAAAAATTAGATAATCAGTATTTCAGTTCCAAAGTTTAGATTTACACCATTGAATTGATATTTTTGGCTTGTGTTTAGATCAGATATTTATTTCCTGAACATTGCTTTTGCCTCCCTATGGATTCGATAACCTACGTACTGCACATGATATTTTGTATACTTGTAGAATATGTTGTGTTGTCTAGGAATTTTTAAAACTTGATCCCATTTATTGAGATTCACAATCATGCATTTACATTGTCACGGGCCTACTCTTAGGTTGTGCAATCCCGATTTTGAATATCACACTAGACACACACGAATCAAGTTTTTGGCACCATTGCCGGGTAGGCAATAGCCAATTTTAGGAAACTTCCATTCGACTGTGTATATTGCCATATAATCATTTGTTATTTTTATATTTGTGAATATTATTTTTCTTAACCACTTCACCCCCTAGTTTTCTTTTTCCTTGGTTTGTTTTTCCTGATCTTTAGGTACAAAGTATGCCAAGGTTCCGATCTGCTGATTGAGATTATTTTTCTAAACCTGAGCAAGAATTCAGAAAAAGAAGAAGGCAATAGAGACTGAATCATGACAGAGAAGGATTAGTCACATATATGCACTTGAAGTTTGCCGAACTAACAATTTCTGAACCATTTGAGATAGCAAATCTTGATTCTGAACCTCACAACCGAGTCCTACCACAACTAGAATATATACCCAACGCACCTGTGCTTGAGAACTTCATCGTTCCCATCAGTACCGACACTCCAGGAACTTTAGAGTCGCAAACCATGAACCAGAACAATATGGAGAGAGAAGTTGCTGCACAAGGTCCCGAATGCTTGAAGGATACCTACTCACCTGTTGCTAATAGAGCATGAGCACCAAGGATGCCATTGATGGTCAATGCGAACTTCCAACTTCAACCAGCTCTCATCACTATAATTCAACAAGACCAATTTTGTGAAGGAGCAATCGAAGACCCTGCTCAACATTTAGAAAACTTAAAAGAAATCTGCGGGACCATCCAGTACAATAATATCCCTGTAGATGCAATCTATATGAGGCTTTTCCCATTTTCTTTAAGAGGGAAAGCCAATCTCTGGTGGAAGAATTTGAAGCCCGAAGAACTAGCCAGCTGGGATGTATTAGTACAATACTTTCTAGCCAAGTTCTTTCCTCACAACAAGATAGCCCACATTCGAGACGAAATCTTCCATGTCAGTCAGTTGGATATGGAAAACCTGTACGAGACCTGACATAGATTTCAGAACCTAGTTGTCTCATGTCCGCACCATGGTTATGAGACATGGTAGCAATTGAACCATTTTCACTCTAGTTTGAATTATCAGACCTCCATTGCTCTCGACAATGCTGCGCGAGGCGTCTTTGCTACGACCGACATCAATAAAGCATATGAAATAATCGAGAAGCTAGCAAAGAACCACCATTATTTAAGACACGAGAGGTCAAGGAAACCCATGAGAAAGAAATCCCTAGAAGAAAGTGAAGTTCTATCATCGAAAGTAGAAGAAGTTGTATAGAAAGTTTTAGAGAAGATGAACCTCTCATCTCAAGTTAATATGGTACAAACTCTAGAGCAGTGGTATGACATCTGTGGAAATTCCAATCATGGAATAGATACATGTAATCTGTTTAATCAGCAAAATCCCAGTGTGACCAGCTAAATGCCTTCGGCAACTTTGCACCAAGACCTTCTTTTGATAAGTACAATCCGGAAAATAGAAATCACCCATACTCATCCTATAGAAACAACCACTACCGAAACGCCCCAAACCACAATCATAACCCACCAAGCCATAATCCTCAAAATCACAACCCTACTTGGCAACCTTAGATTGAGCCTAAGCCACATCAACAACAACCCCTCCTATTACCTGAACCATCTAAACCCAACCTAGAAGATCTGATTCAAAAACTGATGAAGCAATAAGAACAGATGAGTACCGAACTCAAGCGACTTGCCACTCACAACAAATTCTTGGAAAATCAAATAGCTTTCCAAGCCACTCAAGTTTCTTCATGACCCCACTCTTTACCAGGACAGCCGGAACCCAATCCCAGAGAGTAGGTCGAGGCTGTGATTTTGAGAAGTGGGAAGAACTTGCGAGATCAACAACCAACTGAGGCTATCACACCTGAGCAACATCAACCTGACACTTGGTCAACAAATCACACCCCTAAACATAACAACTCACCCGAATCTGAAGAGAAGAGTTCTAAACCAGTTGAAGCCGAGAAACCTCCTATAGTTGAAGACCCAACACCAGCCATCTACCGACCTCCATTGCATAAAGTTCTGCCATTCCCCGAGAGGATGTTGAAGGCCCATGAACAACAACAATTTTACAAGTTCGTAGAGCTGCTGAAGAAATTACAAGCGAATATTCCTTTTTCAAAAGTTATCTAGCAAATGTTGTCTCATGCTAAATTCCTAAAGGACAATCTAACAAAGACAAGAAGGATAGATGTTGAAGAAACGGTGTCCTTAACAGAGAACGTCAGTGCTATGATCCAGAATAAATTACTACCAAGATGAAGGATCCCCGCAGTTTTTCTATACCATATGAGATTGGACACCTCTATGAAGAGACCACTTTGCGACCTTAGAGCTAGTGTGAGCGTCATACGTTTCTCGATGTGCAGTAAAATGGATGTTGGACAACCCAAACCCACCAATATGATCCTTGAACTAGCTGATAGATCCATCAGACAACCCATAGGTATTTTGTAAGATGTACCAATCAAAGTTGGGAGGTTCTTCATTTCCGTCGACTTCGTGGTGCTGGATATGAAAGACGATTCCAATGCTCCTCTTAATCTGGGCAGACCATTTCTAGCCATTGCCAGTGCAATTATTGATGTTAAGGATGGAACCCTGACATTCAGAATTGGAGATGAAACCGTCGAGTTTAACCTATCTCAGACAATGAAGAGCCCTGCTAGAGAATTATTCTATGAAGACTACGATCTCATTGAAGAAGTCATCCAGGAAGTATCAGCAATTGCACTTGTATAGAAGCATGAACATATTTTCGAAGTCAGTGATACCCATGAATAACTAGCGGCTCTGAATGATCAACCGACACTGTCAGACTTGAAGAATTCAGAAACAAGTTGTGAAGGAAATCAATCACAACCCTCGGAATCTGCTATGACATCCATGTTCATTCAGCCGAGCAGATTATCAAAGACAGCTATTGAAGCACCCCAAATTAAGTTAACGCCTAAACTTGAGTTGAAGAATCTTCCCAATACATTGAAGTATGAATTCTTGCGACTAGACTCTACTTATCCCATTATTGTCATCTTAGCCTTATCCGAAGATCAAATCACCAAGCTCCTATAAGTAGTCAAAGCTCACAAGAAGGTCATCAGATATTCTATTGATGACATCAAGGATATAAGTCCTTCCCTCTGCATGCACAAGATACCACTAGAAGACAACCATAAGCCAAGGACTGAAGTGTAGAGGAGACTCAATCCAAATCTTAGGGAAGTCGTAAAGAAAGAAGTTTTGAAATTGATTGATGTCGGATTGATATACCCTATATCGGATAGTTATTGGGTCAGCCCTATTCAAGTTGTTCCTCAAATGGGCGGGACAATTGTGGTACAAAATGAGA
This sequence comes from Pontederia paniculata, assembly GCA_001647135.1. Classification (NCBI taxonomy): domain Eukaryota; kingdom Viridiplantae; phylum Streptophyta; class Magnoliopsida; order Commelinales; family Pontederiaceae; genus Pontederia; species Pontederia paniculata. Next base: position 33,055 of record LTAE01001852.1, on the reverse strand, counting down.
AAGGATAACTCATTCAAAGCAAATCACAACGGGGTGGAGAATGTGTGTGGATTATAGAAAATTAAACACGGCCACAAGAAAAGACCACTTTCCATTGCGGTTCATCGATCAAATGCTAGAGCGGCTAGACAAACACCGATAGTTCTGTTACTTAGACGGACATTCAAGATTTTTGAAAATCCAAATTCACCCTGCAGATCAAGAAAAGATGACATTCACTTGTTCATATGGAAAATTTGCCTACCGACGAATGCCATTTGGACTATGTAATGCGCCGACAACTTTCTAAGGTGAATAATGTCTATTTTCTCATATTACATTGAAGAAATAGTGGAGGTCTTTATGGATGATTTTTCAGTTTATGGGTTGTCATTTGATAACTGCCTGAACAGTCTGAAGAAGGTCTTGCAGAGGTGTGAAGAGACGAATCTAGTTTCTAAATTGGGAAAAGTGTCACTTTATGGTAACACAAGGGGTAGTGCATGGACACATTGTTTCAAAAAGAGGCAAAGAGGTAGATAGAGCCAAAGTTGAAGTTATTGAGAAGTTACCATCGCCCATTAATGTCAAAGAAGTCCGAAGCTTCCTTGGTCATGCAGGATTCTACCGAAGATTTATTAAAGACTTCACAAAAATAGCGAAGCCAATGACCGACTTGCTACATAAAAATGTTGAGTTACATTTTGACAATCACTGTCTTGAAGCGTTCAACAAAATAAAGGCAGATTTAGTTTTAGCTCCTATACTCCAGTCACGCAAAATAAAGGTGTGAAGAGACGAAGCTCTAGGAGTTGTGCTTGGTCAGAAGACAGATAAAGAGTTGTTGTTATCTACTATGCCAGCAGAACATTAGACCATGCGTAGCTAAATTACACTACGATCGACAAGGAGTTGTTGGTAGTTGTGTATGCTATGGAAAAATTCAGACCCTATCTCGTGGGTTCAAAAATTATGGTATACACTGACCACATGGTTGTGAAACATTTGCTGTAGAAAGAAAGATGCGAAACCCAAGCTAATAAGATGGATTTTGCTATTACAGGAGTTTGATTTGGAAATTAAAGACAAGAAGGGAGCCAAGCTCTGTTGCAGATCATATGTCAAGATTATTAAAGCCCCTCACAGATTGTTCTATGCTATCATCAACGCACGAAAACCATGGTACGCCGACATAGTAAACTTCTTAGCTCACCAGCAAGCATTTGGGAAGGGATTCATATCACCTGAGATGACTTATCAAGGGAAGAAGAAATTGTTTAGCGAGCTCAAACACTTTTACTAGGATGATCCTATGCTTTTCAAGAGATGTTCAGATGGAAAGTTTCGAAGGTGTGTCCGAGAATCAGAAGTGTCCAGAATTATTGAATGATGTCACAACTCTGCTTATGGAGGACATGGAGGAGTGCAGAGAACAACAACCACAATACTCCAACCTGGGTATTATTGGCCCACTATCTTCAAGGAGGTGAATGCCTATGTACGAAGCTGCAATCAATGTCAAAGGACAAAAAATATTTCGAGAAGAAATGAGATGTCACAGACTAAAATCCTTGAAGTCGAACTCTTCGATGTTTGGGGAATCGATTATATGGGACCATTCCCGACATCCGGAAAATTCAGGTACATACTTGTAGCTATTGATTACATTTTGAAATGGATTGAAGCTATTCCCACATCGAATTATGATGTTGCCTCAGTTAGAAAACTCTTTGGGAAAGTCATCTTCCAACGATTTGGCGTACCCAAAACCGTTATCACTAACGGAGGCACACACTTCATAGAAAAACAATTTGAAAAAATGTTACACAAGTATGGAATCTATCACAGGGTAGCAACTTCTTATCACCCTACGAGCGGACAAGTGGAGGTTTCCAACCGTCAAATCAAGACAATTTTGGAGAAGATTGTGTCAAGAATAAGGAAAGACTAGCCATCAAAATTAGATGAAGAATTATGGGCATGTAGGACAGCCTATATGATAGCATTTGGTGCCACACCTATCAGTTAGTTTATGGGAAATCCCGCCACTTACCAGCGGAAATGGAATACAAGACGTACTAGGTTGTGACACAACTGAACCTAGACTTAAAGAAAGCTAGAGAAAACATAAACCTACAGTTAGCAGAGTTAAAGGAATTGAGAATGCAAAAATTTACAATGACCAAAGTTTGGCACGATAAATGGATACTCAACAAGCAAATCGAAGTCGAATCGTGAGTTCTACTCTTCAACTCAAGACTTGAGTTGTTTCCGGGCAAACATAAGTCAAGACGGACTGAACCCTACACTCTCACCAAAATATTTGATCACAATGCGGTAGAGGTAACTTCATAACAAGGGCATATTTTCAAGGTTAATGGACACCGTCTAAAGTTGTATCATTATGAGAATGGAGCGTCCGAAAGAGAAACTATCACGCTAAAAACAACAGAAGAGACGTAGCAGAAAAGAATGTCTAGTCGGGGACATTAAATTGTGACACTTACTGAGAGGCAACCCAGACTAACTTCTAATAAATTCTTTGTTCTTTGTCTGTGTATATTTTAGGTAGTCAGATGTCAAGTCGTGATCAACGATCTATGAAGCTGTGACAAACGTCAGAAGATGAACCGCCTCGACGCTAGGCGGGAAAATTCTAATCTCCCGCCTATCTCCCGCTGACGTCATCCCTCGATCACAACACACATTTTATAGCAACCAACTTATAGTTCTCTCCATCATCTTCCACTACTTCACCTATGACCGACCTTCCCTTTCCACCATCACCCTAAATACCTCCATTTTCTCCATTTTCCCCATCTCTCTTTCCACCGGTTATGGCCGCTACCCAAGATCAGGCAATCAGATGAACATGGTGACATAAGTACAAAGGGACAAAAGAAAATGACATCGACCCATACAACATCGATTCCGAGACCTCATCAACTTCTGAATCATCGACTGTCGAAGTGCAAAGTCGTAGCACGCTGCTACTCACACCCGCTCCTCACCTCATCCTAGACATTCGCCCCCTGGAACTATTCACCATTATCTATGGCAAAAGAGAAGATGGCAAAACTGCAACCAGCGACGGTCAAATCTCCAGCGAAGTAGCAAACTTCTTCGACCTCTGCGACAACCAGCTCATCGGCATCTGAACTGATGAAGGCGACCCCTATACCATCTGCGCCACCTTCGCCACTCACCTCAACTTTCAAGCAAGCGACGATGAGAAAGAAGCTACTGATCAAGAGAGCCGCGGGAACATCATCGACCACGGAAAAACCATTAAGTCCGAAGAAGGACCGACCTCTCCCAACTGTTCCAGAAGTTCTAGTGCCAAAACCTGTACTCGCACCACCTTTGATCACACCACCATAGGAGCCCGCAACAAGCGCTCCTCAACCACCAACAAAGAAACCGAAGAAAGCACCCTTGAAGAAAACAACCAAGGATCTAGAGCCCATAGTCGAGGAGGAATCGACACCTTGCCTTCAACAAAGTTTGCAACAAGGAACTCAACCAAGGCGAAATCTATACAAACACCCACTGAAGCGCCAGCGGTGACCGAGGTTGAGAAAAGTCGCTCCTGCAAAACCAAAGACGAAGGCGCCACCACCAAAGCGAAAGACGAAGAAATGACCACCACCTCCATGGGAGGATGAAGAGAAAGAAGATGCCGATCTACAGCCCCTCGTCAGGAAGCCACACAAACGCAGAAAGGTTGTGATGATGGAGGTTGTGATCGAGGAAGAACAGTCCATGGCTGAAGGCTCTGAAATACCACCTATGTAAGAAGGGAAAGCATCCATAGACGAAGAAGAAGCACCTGCAGAAGAAGAAGTACTCGCAGAAGAAGAGAAAGCAACATCAAAAGAGGAAACACAGGAAACCACCGAGGAGGAACATCAATACCCCGCAAAGGATGCGCAGGAGATAGAAACACTAGCACAGACCGAGACTAGCGAGTCAGAAGGGCCACCAAAGGACATACCTCCATAGAAATCAGATATCACACCCCCCACAGCTAGCCCGATGAACACCTGTAAGATGAACCACTAACTGTACCCCCATAATGAGAGATGCCTATTGTCACACCCCAACAGTAAGAGGAGTCAGAAGGAAATCCCGAGGATACCGAGTCCGAGACCTCATCGGACGCTGAGGCCCCGCCTGAACAGCCTGCGGATGAGCAAGACTACCAAGGACAGCTCCAACTACCAGCAGAAATCAAATTCCGAGACGACGAGCAGCGCAGACTATACCGAAAGCTCAAGACCAAGGACATTCCCGCCACGAGATACCTAGACACCGAAGCGCTGAAGACACTTGGATTACTCGATGACTTGATGAAGAAACTTAAAAAGATGGAAGTTGATAGGTCCTAAACTCATGGCCGACTTACGATTATATAACGATCGAATTTCTCAGCTCTCTCCAATTGACCAACTCGGAAGACGGCGTCTTCCTCAATTTCCGCCTCTACAACTACAAGTTCCACTAGAGCTTCGACAAACTCTGCGCCATGTTTGGTTTCCCTGCTACAACGGTATAGAAGAAGAACACCAACTACAAAGGAGCGGAAGTGTGGAAGTGGGTCACTGGAGAAAACTACTATGTGCTTCATCAAGATAAGTCTTCTTCTTTTCAGAACCCCATTATTCGTTACTTTTAGAATGTTATGGCCAACACCCTCTTTGGGAGGTATCACACTGAGACAAATGTTAGAGAGACCAAGATGTACATGATTTGGGGACTGATCAAAGGGAAGAAAATCAATGTGGGGCATATGTTTTTAGAATACATTTCCCGGATAGCCACCTCAGAGAAAGGGCCTTTTGTCATTGGAGGGTTAATTGCAACAATTGCAGAGAAATGTCAGTTAGACCTATCCACGCTGCGTTCGACGAGAGGGACGACTAGAATCGATATGTCCATTATGCTTAGTATAAAGATCACTGCGATCAGGAATGACAAATATGTCTTGGTCTATAAAGGGAGTGAGACGTCCATCGAACTCCCCAACCCAAAGCTCACCGATATCAACAAAAGGAAGAATTAGGCTCTCTTCACACCTGAGCAGACCGCGCCTCACACCTCTATTGCTGCAGCAAAGAAACCACCACATCTGACACTGAAGAACCCTAGGTAACCACCCTTCTGACCCAACTCTTAACATAGCAGCATAAGCAATCAACACTTCTGAAGGCCCTCATCCTCCAAACACGAGACCTGAAAAGAGGACAATCAACGGCTAAAGGACGACATCTTCAGCAAGCTGGAGAAACTAAATGAAGAATTGGAGTAGGAAGTTGAGATCTCCGGAGCCGAACCCTCCTCCACTTGAGCGGCCACTCTCCGTGGTTTGGCTGCAACACTAGGAACAATGTTGGGTTAAGTTCAGAGAGGGGTCATGGTATGATCAAACTATCCCATTAACTGTATAATCATACCATGACAATTTTGGATTTTTTTTGTCGAATACATGTCTGCTCTTGGTCTCAAAATTTTACCCGCTTACTATTGTTGTTGTTTTTGTTGATCTATCATCACACCCTGGAACAATTATTGTCACACCCTATCACATATCTGAAAAATATTTTTTCACAATCCTGTTGTTTGAATAGTTTTGTATACTTGCGTACACTATGGCTTGCCTTGTTTATCCTCAAATTTTGAATTACTGCAGTATTAGGTCCAAACCATGTTTAGCATTAGGTTTTATTGTAACACTACATCTTGATGACTACTTGATTTGATTGATTGTACTTCTGAATCAGAGCTCTCTGCATTGAACATGTCTGCTTATCACACCCGTGCTTTTTTAGGCTCGAGAATTTTATCACCTTGCCAAGTAACTGAGCCCCACAAAAGAGCATAAGTTTAAGTCTTCCTTGCCCCCTTGCCATGGCACGTTTTTCTTTTTTTTTTTTCTGAATAACTACTCCTCTGACCTTCCACTTGGAAGAGTCAAGAGTATGTTGTTTCACAGCACTCTTAGCATCCTCACTAAGTATCTCGGAAGAAAACATGAGGATATGCTAAGGGAAAACTCTCTTTTTGTTTTCAAACCCCTATATTCCAAAAGAAAAAGAGAAGGCGAAAAGGGCAAGGACAAGGATAGGAAAAAGTTTTGAAAAAAAGAAGAAAAAAAAAGTATGCTCGAGAACAAATAGAAAAAGGGGGAGGATATCTTTGTCAAGATTCAAAAAATAATTCTTTTGCCTAACTGGTGGGTGTGACATGCAAACTCTGAGGTTGTGACTCAGTGTAAAATTTAGCTAGAGTTTTAGTGATTCTTAGGTGCAGTTATGTTCAATCTAGTTTGAGTCGATTGCAGTGTGCTCTTGTAAAAATTTTAGGTTTTCAAAGTATGACTTGTTACCTATGTTGTGGTCTTCGCATTTGAAAATGTCGTGTCTTAATCTTAATTCAATTGCTTGAGGACAATCAAAAGTTCATGTCCAGAGATGTTTGATGCATCGTATCAAGTGCATATTTTTAGGTCCATTTTATGTTGTGATTCATATTGTTTCTACATCTTTTTGTGAACCTCAAGTCTCATTTGTCTGCAAGTTCCAATCTTTATCAAGCATGCACATTTATGAGCTTAACCTTGTCATTTTATATGTTTAGGACGTTTTAATGATGCTTTAAACTTCTATTTCAGGAATATAGAAAATGAAGCTCCACACCCCTGCTTGACACTGGATCACAACCCTGCACGAGGAAATCGCCTGACGATAAAAGATGCCAAAGATGGAAAGGAATAATTTGGGGTTGGACAGATGGACACCTATCACATGGAGGTCACCAATATAAAAGGACCAGTAAAGGCAAGAAAAAGGGGATCTTCAACACCTTTACTCATATCAGTCACTAGCCATTACATGTTCCACCATCGTCTAAAGGAGATCACTTACCATATCCGAACGACGTCGTCGAAGAAGATGACGAACGACATTTGATTCCTTTCTTTTGATCGACAACAGGAAGAACAATGAGAACTTTTTAACATTACGCTATATGTTATTCGATGAACATGTTTTGCAACTAATAGGATAATATAGAGTTAGCAGTAGGAGATGATGGATTTGGATTTCTATCTTAGTTTCTGAACTTTCTTGAATTATTTCTGCTTTTCATATTTCATGAACTCAACTTTTGATTTCATTACTGGATCGACTGCAGTGAAGAGTTTCGACTTTCTTGAGATTGGATGCGATTGACCCTCAATTCGATCTTCATTTTTGATACTTTTGTTCTTCATCGGACGATACGTCCTTGGCCGGAGGCATTCGTGAAGGCAGGAGGTTGCAATATTTCTATATCTGGTGAATTATATTTTAGTAGTTTTGTAGGATCTAGTTGGCACCAAAAGGGGGGGTGAATTGGTGTACTAAAACTTTTACTCTAAACTATGTTTATGCAGCAGAAATTATCACATATTGAAAACAAGTAAACAAATGCACAGAAGGAAACAAACACAAACGAGTTTATTGACGAGGTTTGACTGAACTCCTGGTCTACGCTCCCATTCCGGTCTTCTCGAATTCGAGATCTCCGGAGATCACTAAACTCCTTCTTCAAGGGCGAAGGCTCTCTTATAGTTTTTTTCTCCTTTCTTTTCTGTCGAGGGCAAGGAGAGAACCTCTTACAATTGAGCTCACTCTTGAATACTCAATTTACTCATTTCTATTATGGATTCTCACTAGAATGCTCAGAAGGAGGAACGAAGGCTTTTTCACTCAAGCTTACAAGTTCTCTAATTAGATTTGCCAAAGTTGTCTCCCAAGACTCTTGGGACTACATTTTATACCCTTACACAAACGGCCTAATTTCTCTCACACAAAACTAGCCGTTAATGCAAGTACAATACCCTTCACATACTCCTCGTCATCCGCTTCTGCTTTAGTGGTCGATCGCTATACTGGTGAAGCTTCCCATCGATACTGCCATCTAGTTCTTCGATCGTCCACAGCTCACCATCGGATGTCCGCAATCATGGGCTTCAACCTTTGTTCCTTCTTCTGGCTTTCATAGGTCGTCCATTGCTTTCTTCTCAGCTCATCGGACGACCTTTGCTCCAGTTGAGTTTCCTTGTCAAGCTCCTTCGGTCGTCCGCTGAATGCACACCAATCCTTTGGTCGCCCGAACTCTTTTCCTCAACGTTTCTTTGGTCGTCCATTAAGTGCACTCTGAACCTTAGGACGACCTGTCCTGATTGGTTTTTCCTAAAGCTTTCTTAGGTCGTCCACTGATTTTCATTTAAAGCTTTGGACGTCCTTTGCTTTTTTTTTACTAAACACTTCGGTCGTCCACTCATTCCTTACTGAGATCCTCGGACATCCGTTCTTCATCTTCTGACATTCTTCTGACAAGCTTTGGCCATCCCCTGAAAACTCTCAGTTACCTCGAATGACCTTTGCTTTTCTTCTGTCAACATCTCAGGTCGTCCACTGCTTTCACTTGGATGTCTAATGTCTTCAACATGAATACTTCGATCGTCTGCTGTTCATCTTCGGACGACCCCTTTTCTTTTTATATTCTTTTCTTTTGGTTATACATTCCTCTGGTCGTCCATTGCTTTAACTCCAAAGCTCTCAGACGACCTTTGTCCTAGTCAGGAATACTTCGGTCGTTTGTTGTTCATCTTCGAACGACCTTTGTTTCTTTACTCCTACTTCTGTACTTAACTGGTCCACTGGTCGTCTACTTTTTTAACTCCAAATCTCTCGAACGACCTTTGTCCTCGTCAGGAATACTTCGATCGTCCGTTGTTCATCTTCGGACGACCTTTGTTTCTTTACCCCTACTTTTGTACTCACTTGTTTGTCCATTGCTTTGACTCTTAAGCTTTTGGATGACCTTTCTCTTTATCAAGAGTGTTTCGATCGTCCGATCAAATCTTCAGACAACCTCTCTTTACTTGTATATTTTCTGATTGTCCACTGTTCTAACATTCAAGTTCTTGGGCGACCTATCTTTCTATCTTAGGTTCTTAGATCGTCCACTGTTTCTTCCTTGAAAGCTTTGGACGACCTCTCCTACCTTCATTAAAAATAACTTTTCTTTTTCCCTTCATAGGGCGTCCACTTTACCTTGGAGCGCCTGTTCTTCAACTTTTGTACTGATTACTTCGAACCTTTGGTCGCCCACTCATTTCACCAGGCGACCTTTCCTTCTTGATGGTGTCTTCGATCGTCCTTCATTCATCCTCGGTCGACCGCTCAGTACTTAGCTTCATATCTTTAGTCTTTGCTCCATACTTCGGTCTGTAGGATCTAGATGGCACCAAAAGGGGGGGGGGATGGTGTATAAAAACTTTTTTCTGCTTTTACTCTAATTAAATTAGGTTAGTTATATCAGCGGAAGCATACACATGCAAATATAAACAAGTAGAAGAAGAAGAGGACATAAAAACAAACAAGCAAACATAGAGGTTTGTTGACGAGGTTTGGCTGAACTCCTGGCCTATGTCCTCGCTCCGGTCGTCTCGAACTCGAGACCTCCGGAGATCACTGAACTCCTTCTTCAAGGGCGAAGGCTCCCTTACAACTTCTCCTTTCTTTTCTAGAGGGCAAGGAGACAACCTCTTTAGAAGTTGGCTCACGAACTCTCACTCCCTTCTATCCTGGATTCTTCACTCGAATCACAAAAGGGAAACTAAGATTGTCTTTCGCTCAAGCTCTCACTAGCTAATTTGCCAAAGTTACTTCTCAAGACTCTTGGGATTACAATATATACTCTTCAAAAATGACCTAATTTGTCACTCAGAAAACCAGTCGTTAATGCAAGTACATAACACTTCACTTAACCCTCGGTCGCCCATTGCTTCTACCTCGGTCGACCGCTGCTCTGGTGAAGTCTCCACTTGAACTGCCGTCTAGTACTTCGGTCATCCACCGCTCACCCTCGGACGTCCGTAGTTCAAATGCCGAAGCCTTAGTTCCTCAGCCAAGCTCCTTCGGTCATCCGCCAATCCTTTGGCCGTCCGATCTTGACTTGAGTTCCCTTCTTCAACTGATCTCTGGTCACCCACTGATTGCACATCAACCTCCCCGGACGTCCACTCTCTAGTTGAAGAATGCGGTCAAGCTCCTTCGGTCGTCCATGCTTCATCTTTGGTTGACCGATCTTGACCTGTTCCAGCTTCCCCTCGTATCTGGTCGTCCGCTGATTGCACCCCAATCACCTCGGACGTCCACTCTCGAGTGAAGACATCCGTCAAGCTCCTTCGGTCGTCTGCCAAACCTTTGGCCGACCGATCTTGACATTGTACCAGCTTCCACTCATCTCTGGTCGTCCGCTGATTGCACCCCAATCACCTCGGACGTCCACTGTTGAGTGAAGCCAACTGTCAAGCTCCTTCGGTCGCCCGTCGCTCCTGCGGTCGCTCGATCTTGACTTGTGCCATAACCTCTGGCACATCTGTGGTTGTCCGTTGATTCTTGATGAATCCTTCGGGTGTCCACTCTCCTCCTTGTGGGTACTTCGGGTGTTCGCTCATTCTACACTGAGATCCCCGGACGTCCGCTCCCACTTCTGCCAATGCTTTGGTCGTCCGCTCACTTCCCAATGAGATCCTCGGACGTCCGCCAAAACTTCCTCTAACAAGCTTCGAACGCCCGCTCATTTCCACTGAAATCTTCGGATGTCCTTTCCTCCTTCTAACATTCTTCGGACGTCCTCTGACAACTTGTTAGATTCCTTGGACGTCCACTCTTCTCTTGTCAGATAACCTAGTCGACCGCTGCTTTGTCTCTTTAGCCCTCGGACGACCTTTGACTCCTCATCGATCATCCGCTCATCCTGTGATCGTCCGATCTTCAGCTCATCTCAGATCTGACAAACTACTAGACGTCCACTTGTCTTATCACCAAGTACTCTAGATGACCTTTGTCTTCATTTGAAATCTATCGGTCGTCTGCACTCCATCTTCGGACGATCGATCTTCATCCTGTCATCAGCTTTGGTCATCCGCTGCTTCGACACATGAGCCTTTGAACGTCCACTCCAGCCTTGGCAATCCTTGGTCGTCCACTGTCTTCACTCTGAAACCTTTGGACGTCCATTGCCTTCATCCTCAGTTCTTCGATCGTCCTCTCTTAAACATCGAACGACCTCTCCTTCCATTAGCCAAAACATCTCTTCGGCTAAGTCTCTTCACCGGGCATCTACTTCTCCTTGGACCGTCCGTTCTCCATTCTCTTTACTGTAAGTGTGAAACCATCGGTCGTCCACTATTCTTCATCGGGCGACCTCTCCTGTCCAGCCTTTATCTCCAGTCATCCTCTAAATATCTTTGGTCGATCGTTCAGTCTTTAACTCCACTTCTAAGATCTTTGTCTTTAACACTGGTTGACCACTTCATATGCTTAGGACGACCACTACACACATATGATACTTTTGATATGTCTTCTATGTGCATAGGTCGTTCGTTCTCCAACTTCGGTCGACCAATCATGCTCTGAACTTGAAATCTTGTATTTCAGAAATGAGTTTAACAAGCTCATTAGTCCAGACTAAGTTCCCTCATAAATTTGTGATCACCAAAACAATCTCGGGATCCTAGATTCAACAATCTCCCCCTTTTTTATGATTACAAATTTATGAGGAGTGAACTTAGGGTTAGTTATAAACATAAAGCTTATACAAAAATTTAACTAACCAGACATGCTCTCCCTCAATCAGATATCTCATTTTTCAGAAACCTCTCCCCCTCAATCAATGCATATCAGTATATATAAATTAGACATACTCAACATGTTTTTAACATTTTATATTTGAAACATGCTTCATAAAAGATAAATGCCGTGTAAAATTCACAAGCATGTTTACACACATCATTCAGAGCAAAGAGATATCAATGTACACTTCATTTCTGAAAAATAAACATTTTACACAGGACATTCAGAACAAAGGAATATTCATTACAAACATTCAGATTTGGAAACAACAGTGTTTTCAATACAGAATTTTTATCTATGTAATCTTCCTAGTCCTTAGAACTTGTTGTTGGCCCTGCTATATCCTTAGTAATCCTAGGTGTTTCGTTTAGTATTTTGTTCACAGCTTCTCCCATCAGGACATTGACTTGTTCAGGATCCGGGTCTTGACACTAATTCTCTATACCTTCACTCACAGTTGTTGCTTCAGTAGTCTGGCGACTAATGACCGCTTGTTCATCTGCTTCAATGTTTATCTGGCCAATTTCTTTCTCTTGTGCAGCTGTTGTAGTTTGAAGGTCAGTGTCTTGATCAGCAATTTCTTCAACCTCAGCCGCCTCTCCTTGATCTGTGACACCAGGCTCATTCGCTTGTCTTTGGTCTTCCCTGGTTTCCTCCTCTTGAACCTCTGGTATAAATTCAAGTCTTTCCTCTGCTTTGGAATCATGAGCAGATTGTTCACTCCTCTGACTAGTCTCTCCCCCTTTGTAATTATCATAAAAGGGGTGTCCATCAAGGGAATGTGCAGCAGGCTCATATCCAGTAGATCTCATGAAGCTATCCATAACCTCCCAACGGTGACGAGCTTGGCTATGATGAACCTGAAGAAACTTATTTACATCAGTATTCTCGAACTGTTCTTCTGCCACTTTCTTCATCAGCTTAAGTGCTTGACTCAGTTGGTTGGATACTGTGCTGAGTTGAGTTGACATTATGTACACTTTGGTGCACATGGAGATCAGTCTTCTCTACTTGGAGGCCATGCAGCTGATAAAGAATAGGTCCAAGTGGCAGCAGGATGATTTCTATGTTGTTGTGGGTAGGTTTTGGGAGTGTAGCTGCGGAGTGGTCCTGATTCTCAGAGGTTGATGGTGCAGCTGTGGAGAGATCCCAGTAATAGGTGGAACTTCAGTGGATTGGGAATTGTCTTTTGTAAGTCCTTTCCTGGTCAAGGTCACTACTGAGATCTTGTCATTCTTGGTAGGAAGAAGGATCTCTTCATTATCAGCAAACCTAAGTCTAAGGAGCTTGCGAACCATGTTTTGGAGTGTACCTTCTCCTTGGTTTTAATAAGTTGATAAATGAGAAGGTTTCCTAAGAAAATTCTAGGTGCTGCAGGATCACAAGGTTTGCAAGCACAGTTAAGTCAAAGAGATTTACTCATGTATAATGACCGGCCCTAGGTAGAATTATGTGAGTGATGAAGTGGTGAACAACTTTCATGACAGGTGAGAGATACTTATGAAAAGATGCTTGAACAAAGGTATATGTTTGGCCTCCACTCACAACTAAAATAGCTTGATTATGGGTATAGGTGGTATGAGTCCAATGCATTGGAGCAAGTTTGATATGGGAAAAGCTTGGAGTATCAAGAATGCCATTCAATTTGGATTCAGTTAAGGAAAAGTGTTTGCCGTGTAGATAGGACTTGACTTCTTCATAAGTGTCAATATAACTTAGATTGACATACAAATGTTTGACTAAATTCGGATAGACTAACTAATCAAGATTGAGGAATTTGATCCAGTCACAATTCTCGAATATGTCTTTAAGACCAGGAAGCTGAAGGCTTTCCCAGTCAATAGAGTGAAATGGTTCAACTATACGTTGTTTGTTGTAGCAAATGGAGTACTGACTTTGTGCTTTTTCACTGATGTACCACTTAGATATAAAGACAGTTTCAATTGAGGTGGAATTGTTTGTATTAGGAGTCTCATCTAGGGGACTTCTGGCTGTGTCAATGGTTTCTTGTGGTGTGGAAGATGATGATTCACCTACTTGGTTTGCTATTTGAGACATTTCTACTAATCTACGTCTCTTAGCGATTTACTTAGTAGGCGACACAACTTCTAGTGGATAGATAAGAACAAATGAATCTAGGTTAGTAGGAGGAGAATAGTGAAAGGAGGATTAAAATATTTGATTATGTGAAAGAAACTTATTCATAATGAGATTATATTTTGTTAGAGTAGTAAGCGTTGATAAACCCTAGTAAAAAAATGCTTAAACTAAGATTTCGCGACTCAAAGATGGAGTTTTCGGTTTATCTATGTATTTGAATCCTTGTTTGAATATGTTTTGAAGATCCTTTAATCCCTTGAAGCTTCAGAGAATTTGAACACGAGCTCGGAGGGAAGACGATGAAGAATGCAATGGATACGAATGATCGTCCTCTTGAATAGTTGTCAAGTATAATGACGACTGAGTATGACCCACACTATATATAAAAAGTGTTCGCGGCATCGGCCGTCCGAAGTAAATGATGGATCGACCGAAGTAGGGGAGTCGGTTGAGTTATGATCTCAGTGGTCGTCCTATGATTCAATGGACGACCTTTGATTTCACTAGTGTCAGATCATAATTCTATTTCGATCGTCCGGAGCATAATAGTGGACGTCCGTTGTTCTGAATATTATTCAGCATTCACAACATTGGAAGTCCTATGTTTATACACTGATCGACCAAACTAGATAGGAATTCAAATCGGTCACCCGAAGTTAACAATGGGTGTCCGATACTTGAGATGTACGAGTTGACGATTGATTATGGACGTTCGAAATCCTTCAGTGGGCGCCCGTTGATCAATGGGCATTCACTATTTGAGGAATTTCATCTTATGATTTATTGCGGACGCTCGAAGATTTTTAGTGGGCGCCCGCTGGTCAGGATCACTAGATATCAACAATATGTTTCGGACGTCCGAATATGTAGAGTGGGCGAATTTTTAGATGAGAATTGTACCCCCAAAGTTTTTTTTTAAAAAATATGAGCAAAGTTCTATCAACTTGTTTAGAAGGATTAGACACAAGATTTGGGTACTCGAATTTTCATCCACTTTGGCAATCTCATTGATTGTGATTTCCCTCTATAAGTTTTTCTGAGATTGGAGTATCCTAGAGCAAATGTACCATCACTCTATTCATCAAATCTTTCTTAGTTTGCTCAACATTCTTAAGTCAAAACAATTGTACCTAGTTATTCTAAACGGTAAGATCAGTCTTTTACCATACACCATTCTAACCAGATTTTCTTCTGCAGGGATCTAATTAACACTTTGTTCTTAATCATATCAGAAAGTGTTGACTGCTTCTGGCCAAGAATATTTGGCCAGCTTGTTCTAACTAAGCAGGGTCCTAGTTATTTAAATTTAGATCTATCTTCCTCTCAGCTACTCCATTTTCTTATGGAGTTCTTCTTGTTGAGAGTTTTATAGAGGATTCCAATTCTCACAGAATTCTTCAAACCTTAAGTTTTCATAATCATTTCCATGATCATTTCAGATCTTAGATATTTTCAGATTCAGCTCAATCTGAATTCTATTTGCAGGAATAATAACATACCATGGTTTCACTAAACTATGCATGTCTCTATAGTTCATTGATCTAGTTTCCTATGTCATGTTTCAGGTTTGTCATGCATATCATTTAGACACTTGTGATTAGGCAAATCATCAAATCAGAAACACATACACATTTTTATATCTAAATCCCAAATGCAAAACCTTTTAGTGTTTTTACATGTTAAGCATTTGCTTTGTTTAAATATAACAATGTAGTTTATGTCATATAGTTGGCTGATACTTAATAAGTTATTTTTTCAATTTTCTATCAGCCTTACATTTCTTATAACTACATTTCAGGTTCTTAGGGTTACCTTTACCAAGAACTTTCCCTTGGTCATTATCCTCCAAGATTTGCTTCGCCACTTAGTGTCCTTATTCTACTCAAGTTGTTTTCTTCATTCCTAGACATATGTCTTGAGCAGTCATTGTCCAAGCATCATCTTGTTGATTTCTATGAGTAACCTGCAAGAACAACACAAAATTTTGTCTTTGGTACCCAATATACTTTGGGTCCAGAGGGGTTAGTACAAAGAGTTCCTTCAGGAACCCAAATTTGTCTAACTTTTGAGAATGTATGTCTTCTAGTTTTACAGTTAAAACTATAGTTTTCCTAATTTGTTACGGCAATACCATGTAACATTCCTAGCATACATTTTCTTGTAATTATGATGAGCATAGAATTTTCTGTTTTTCATAACCTATGCATTTCTGTGAGTGTACAGATTTCTGGTTTTAACATAATTGTTGCTTACATTAATAGGAGTGATGTAAGAGTGTGAGTGTACGTAGCCATTTCTAACAGTATGCATGTAGACAAGTTTAGTGTTATTATGATACATGAATGCATAATTCTTGTGCTTTGCTTTAACTTCAGAATTTCTATTTCTAGCACTAACATTTTCTTTAGATGGCAGTTTTGTATTCTTATCTTCAATAACACATTTAGAATTTGCAGCAGTTTTGACTTCATTCAAGCATGTGGAAGTGCTAGGAGAATTTGTATCAAATCAGTGTGAGGCTTTTATGAAGTTTGTTGTTCCGGATACATTGTTACTAAGAGAGTCAAAGACTAATCCTTTCTTATTTAAAGAGCTTTTATGTTGTGATAGCATTACATCCAACATTTTTTTCCCTGAAAATGTTTCAAAACTATTTTCAATGTTAATAAGTTCTGATTTTAGAGAGTTTATAGTTTCAATATGTTCTTCTAAGTTAGTGTTATTCACAACTATTTGTCCATTCAAATCAGAAATTTGTTTTTCAGAGTTACCGATGTTTTATTTCAAATTATTATTTTCTTGGATCAGATTTTCATTCTTCCTTTTTAAGATGGAGTATTTTCTGATCATAATATTGAATTCTTTTTGCATGTCAAACATGATATCTTCTTCACGTTCATCACTATCGCTATTTCTATCATTTGAGTGAGGAAAACATATCTCATCATCTGCCATAAGGCATATCAGTGCTTCTTCTTCTTTTTCTGAAGTTGTTCCTTCAGTTTCACTGTCTTCATCACTTGAGTCATCCAGGTGACTTTTTCTTCTTGTAATCTAAGGAGCTCTTCCCTCTGTTTCTTCTGTTCAGTGATGGACAATCGTTCTTGTAGTGGCTCACCTTGTTACATTCATAGAACTTCAACTTCGACTTATCAGCTGGCTCTCTCTTCTGAAATTTTCTTTTCTTCTGAGAAATCTTCATTAATCTTCTGAATTTCTTAGCATATAAGGCCAGCTTTGCCTCACTGAAGTCTGTATCACTCTCCTCAGAATCTTCATTTTCATCATCTCTCCCAATCTTCTACCACTTCAGAGCTAAAGCCTTCTTTCTTGTGCTTGCCTCCTCTCTCTCTTCTTCAAGTGACATCTCATAAGTCAGCAGAGATCCTATGAGGTCATCAAAATCGAGCTTGTTCAAATCTTGTTGTCCCTCAACCACAGTCCTCTTCATGTGCCATTTAGGTGTTAAGGACCTGAGGAACTTTTTCACTTTTTGCTCATTAGACCTTGTGTCGCCCAATGCGGCTAACACATTCACAATGTCATTAAAACGAATAAGCATGCTATTTATAGATTCATCATATTTCATTTTAAAAGAATCATATTGATGGTTTAAAATATTCAGTTTTGGTTCTTTTACTTTTTCAGTACCTTCATGTGTTACAACCAGCTTCTTCCAGATTTCATTTGCATTTTTACATGAAGATATTCTATTAAATTCGATTTGATCTAGTGCACAGTAAAATACATTCTTGGCTTTCCAATCAAACTTAATTAGGTTTTTAGTGCCAAAATCTAATTCATTATTAGGAATATGAACATATACACCATTTACTATTCTAGTAGGCATATCAAACCATTTTCAATGACATCCCAAATGTCACTGTCCATGGAACATACATAAGTTTGCAATCTAATCTTCCAATAAGAGAAGTTAGATGCATTAAACAGAGGTGGTCTAGAAGTAGACTGTCCCTCTCCTAGGGTAAAGCTATTTGATGCCATTAACACTCTAGATTGTTAAATCTATATATGATTTGTATAAAGTTACAAATTTGTGAATGACCTAGGCTCTAATACCAATTGTAGGATCTAGATGGCACCAAGAGGGAGGGGGTGAATTGGTGTATTAAAACTTTTCCTGCTTTTACTCTAACTAAATTAGATTAGTTATATCAGCGGAAGCATACACATGCAAATATAAACAAGTAAAAGAAGAAGAGGACAGAAAAACAAACAAGCAAACAAAGAGGTTTATTGACGAGGATCGGCCGAACTCCTGTCCTACGTCTCTGCTCCGGTCTTCTCGAACTCGAGACCTCCGGAGATCACTGAACTCCTTCTTCAAGGGAGAAGGCACCCTTACACTTTCCTTTCTTTTCTAGAGGGCAAGGAGACAACCTCTTTACAAGTTCGCTCACGAACTCTCACTCCCTTCTATCTTGGATTCTTCACTCGAATCACAGAAGGGGAACTAGGGCTTTCTTTTACTCAAGCTCTCACTAGCTAATTTGCCAAAGTAACTTTCTAAGACTCTTGGGATTACAATATATACTCTGCAAAAATGACCTAATCTGTCACTCAGAAAACTAGCTGTTAATGCAAGTACATAACACTTCACCTAACCCTCGGTCGCCCACTGCTCCTACCTCGGTCGACCGTTGCTCTGGTGAACTCTCCACTTGAACTGCCCGTCTGGTGCTTCAATCGTCCACTGCTCACCCTCAGACATCCGCAGTTCAAATGCTGAAGCCTTAGTTCCTTAGTAAAGCTCCTTCGGTCGTCCGCAAATCCTTTTGTCGCTGGATCTTGACTTGAGTTTCCTTCTTCAACTGATCTCTGGTCACCCAATGATTGCACATCAACCTCCCTGAATGTCCACTCTCCAGTTGAAGAATGCGGTCAAGCTCCTTCGGTCATCCACGCTTCATCTTTAGTTTTTTGACCGATCTTGACCTGTTCCAGCTTACACTCATCTCTGGTCGTCCGCTGATTGCACCCCAATCACCTTGGACGTCCGCTGTTGAGTGAAGCCATCCGTCCAGCTCCTTCGATCGTCCGCCAAACCTTTGGCCGACCAATCTTGACCTTGTACCAGCTTCCACTCATCTCTGGTTGTCCGCTGATTGCACCCCAATCACCTCGGACGTCCACTCTTGAGTGAAGCCAACTATCAAGCTCCTTCAGTCGCCTGCCGCTACTGCGGTCGCCCGATCTTAACTTGTGCCATAACCTCTTGCACATATGTGGTCGTCCGCTGATTCTCCCTGAATCCTTCGGGCGTCCACTCTCCTCCTTATGGGTACTTCGGGCGTCCGCTCATTCTACACTGAGATCCCGAATGTCCGCTCCCTCTTCTGTCAGTGCTTTGGCCGTCCGCTCACTTCCCAATGAGATACTCGGACGTCCGCCAAAACTTCCTCTCTACAAGCTTCATACGCCCGCTCATTTTCACTAAAATCTTTGGACGTCCTTTCCTCCTTCTGACATTCTTTGGATGTCCTCTAACAATTTGTCAGATTCCTTGGACGTCCATTCTTCTCTTGACAAATAAGCTGGTTGACCGCTACTTTGTCTCTTCATCCCTCGTACGACCTTTGACTCCTCATCGGTAGTCCGCTCATCCTGCGATCATCCGATCTTCAGATCATCTCAGATCTAACAAACTACTAGATGTCCACTTGTCTTCTCACCAAGTACTCTGGATGACCCTTGTCTTCATCTGAAATCTATCGATCGTCCGCACTCCATCTTCGGACGATCGATCTTCATCCTGTCATCAGCTTTGGTCGTCCGCTGCTTCGACACATGAGCCTTTGGATGTCCATTCCAACCTTGGCAATCCCTGGTCGTCCATTGTCTTCACTCTGAAATCTTTGGGCATCCATTGCCTTCATCCTCAGTTCTTCGGTCGTCCTCTCTTCAACATCGGATGACCTCTCCTTCCCTTAGCCAAAGCATCTCTTCGGCTAAGTCTCTTCACCCGGCATCCACTTCTCCTTGGACAACCTATTCTCCATTCTCTTTACTGTAGGTGTGAAACCATCCGTCGCCCATTGTTCTTCATCGGGCAACCTCTCCTGTTCAGCCTTTGTCTTTGATCGTCCTCTAAATATCTTTGTTCAACCGTTCAGTCTTTGACTCCACTTCTTAGATCTTTGTCTTTAACACCGGTCGACCACTTCATATGCTTAGGACGACCACTGCACACATAGGGTTCTTCTAATATGTCTTCTATGTGCATAGGTCGTCCATTCTTCAACTTCGGTCGACCTATCATGATCTGAACTTGAAATCCTGCCTTTCAGAAATCAGTTTAACAAGCTCATTAGTCCAGACTAAGTTTCCTCATAAATTTGTGATCACCAAAATAATCTCGGGATCCTAGATTCAACACGGTCTACCTCTTCACATCCTTAGGATGATCGCTTCATACTTTTGGATTTTTCTTCAAGTCTTCTCAGTACATAGGTCGTCCACTTCTCGTCTTTGGTCGACCTATTTCTAACTGAACATAAATCATGTCTTTTACAAAATAAATCAAAGATCATTAGTACATACTATGTTTTCTCACAAATTTGTGATCACCAAAATAATCTCGGGATCCTAGATTCAATAATCTTCCGCTTTTTTGATGATTACAAATTTATGAGGAGTGAACTTATGGTTAGTTTAAGAGAAAAATCATATAAAAATCCAACTAACCAAAAAATCTCCCCCTTAATCATATATCTCTTAGTTTCAAGCATTTCTCCCCCTTAACACATGCACACACATTTATGATATAAAATCAGAGACATTTGCAATTTATTTTAACACTTATCACCGACAAACATACTTCATAAATTATCTTTGCAAAACAAATTCAAAAACACCCTAATTTCATTACCCAAAACATAGAGTATCATACATTAAGATCATTCCTCAAAATGTTTACATGCAAAGATCTTGTCTACAACTTAGAATCAAAATGTTTACATACACAAATCTATCTATCTATTGCTCTTTGTCCTTATTCTTCTTCCTCTTGAAGCTTTTTCCAAACTTCTTTTTAGAGGGAGGAAGTGTTGAACTCTTAGGTATTTCATTAGATGATTCTTCTAATATTCTATTCACTACATCTGCCATTAGAATGTTAGCTTCATTTTCTTGTTCAGCAAATAGTTCTTGAAATTCCTCTTCTATGCCATTTCTGTCAGTTGATGCTTCAGTAGTAGTTTGACTGGCTTGCATTTCAATAGTTGCTTTGCCAGCTTCTTCATCTTGTACAATGTTTCTCTCTTGATCAGCTTCAATTCTTTGAAGATCAACATCTTCCTCTCTAGCATCAGCTTCTCCTTGGACATGAAGATCATCTCCATTTTCTTCTTCTTGATTATCTCTCTGCACCTCATGATCCTCACCTTGAGCTTCTTCTTCAAGGGGTTCCCTATGGCCCTCCTCTCGAGCCTCTTCTTCAAGAGGTTCACTTCTCTGTCTCTCTTGTTCTGGGGATTCATCACTCCTCTGATTTCTTTATCCCCCTTTGTAATTATCTGAAAGGAGAGTTTCATAGGGGTCATACCCTGCTGCCCTCATGAACCCGTCCACTGCATCCCAATGGCGACAAGCTTGATTGTGATGAACCGCAATATCTTTACTGACTTCATTACTCTCAAACTGCTCATCACTGATCTTTTGTAATAGCTCAAGAGCTTGGCCTAGCTATGCGGACATTGTGCTGAGTTGGCTTGACATAGTGTCCACTTTGGTGCATAGTGAAGTCCATACTACTCTAATTGGAGGCCATGTGACTGAGAATGTGGAGGCTCCAGTAGCTGTGGAGGGTGTCCTAAGTGGCTGAGGAATTTGGTTAGGGTTTTCAGTAGTAGAGAGATCTCTAGTGGCTTCAGGGTCCTGATTTACAGTATCTTAATACTCAGATGCAGGTGGGTATTCATTATTTTGAGAAGTATCCTTGGTAAGTCCTTTTCTAGCCAGAGTAGAGAATGAAATTTTGTCATTTTTGATGGGGAAAATGATCTCTTCATTTTTAGCAAACAGAAGTTTAAGGGTTTTGCGAATCATAAAGGTGATAAGATTTCCAAAGTAGAGACGAGCATCTTTGGTCCCTTTAGAATGCACTTTCTTTTTTGTTTTGATGAGCTTATAGATAATCAAAGTTCCTAGTGAAATTCTAGGGGTTGCAGGATCTACAAGATGTGCAAAGACAACTAGATAAAGAAGATTTACTCTTGTGTAATGACTAGCTCTAGGAAGTACTACATGTATGATTATGTGATGGACAACTACAACTTTCATGACAGGGGAGAGATACTTATGGAAGGATCCTTGAACAAAAGTATTTGTTCTTCCTCCACTCACAGCTAGTGCAGCTTGATTATGAGTGTAGATGGTGTGAGGCCAATGCATTGGAGCAAGTTTAATATAAGGGAAACCAAGAGTATCAAGGATCTTGTTTAACTTAGATTTTATCATGGAAAAATGCTTGCCATGCAGATAGATTTTGATTTCTAAATCAATGTCATCATATGTTAGACTTGCATAAAAGTGTTTGACAACATGGGATGAACTGGCTCATCATGGTCAAAGAATGCGATCAAGTCACATTGTTCAAAAGTTTCTTTGAGATCAGGAAGTTGAAGACTATTCTAGTCAATGGAATGGTATGGTTCAACTAAGCGATGTTCATCATAGAGGGTTAAGAACTTATTTAGAACCAGCTCGCTAATGTACTTAGGGTGACGAAAAATTGGGTCAGTTGATTGAGGATTGTCAGTTGTTTGATCATTATCGAGAAGAGGTTCTAATGAGTGGACAAAGGGTTCTCCTGTGTCAACTGTCTCTTATGAAATGGAGGAATATGGTTCTTCTAATTGTTCTTCTATTTGTTTTCTTTTTATGAGTTTTCATTTTTTAGCTATGTTCTTAAGAGGCGACATGGTTCAAGATAGACAAGGAGGAACACAAAAGTTAAATTGGAAGGGACTAGGAGAGATTGTACTGGCAAGTGTAGAGAAACTTAGAGTAGTATAGGAAATCAAAAAGATTTGATTCTATAGAGAATAAACAATATATACATCAAAGTTTAGACCTAGTTAGAACTTAGATAGTAAAACCTAGAATTTCAACTTTACGATGCATAAACATGATGTTTTTAGGTTTACCTAGATGTTTGAATCCTTGTCTGAGGAGGCTTTGATTGCTTCGAGTACACTAGGGATTGCAGGATATTTGAAAGAGACTCGGAGGGAAGAAGACTGAAGAACACGAAGGGTCGCCCTTTGAGTAAATTCCAAATATGATGACGGTTAAGGGTGACCCACTATATATAGTGTTCTCAACATCGGTCGCCCGAAAGAGATTAGAGGTCGACCGAAGTAGCAGGGGTGTCATGTTATAGTCATAGTGGTCGTCCAAAGGTATCAATGGACGCCTTTTACTTGGATTGATCTTGAGTCATGAATTAAGTTCGGTCGTCTGAAGTATGGACAATGGGCGTCCGAAGTCTGAAGTATTGTAAGGATTTCAAAACATAGGACGCCCTTTGTTTATAGAGTGGTCGATCGATTTGTGGTAGAGTACTTGTATCAGTCGCCCAAAGATTTACAATGGGCGTCCGCTGTCTGGGATCACTAGATATCAACAATGTGTTTCGGATGCCCGAAATGCGGGGAGTGGACGTCGGAAGTTTTCTGACCAACTTGATACTTAACCACCTTATCATTTACCACTCGAGATCCTCCATAGTTTCATTTGGGGTACATATCTAGGAGAAGATAGAAATTGTTCTTGTATGTGTTGTGCAACACAATTAATTTACAATTTTATTAATCAGTGATACTCACATAAGCAAGTCACCAATAATTTAAGTTGTTTGTTAAGTTCCTAAGTCCAACATTCCAATTTATCTCTTTAACATGTTGAACCTATCTCCTTCCAAGGGCTTTGTAAATATGTTTGCTAATTGTCTCTTAATTGGGACATGTTCGATAGAAATGGTTTTGAGTGATACATGTTCTCTAATGAAATGATACCTTAAGTTAATGTGCTTAGTTCTGGAATGTTGCACAGGATTCTTAGTCATTTATGTAGCACTGGTATTATCACACTTAAATAGCATAGTTTCACATGTTATGCCATAGTCTAGGAGTTGTTGTTTCATCCACAGCAATTGAGCATAGCAACTTCCAACAGCTATATGTTCGGCTTCAGCTGTGGAGAGTGCAATTGAGTTTTGCTTCTTGCTAGCCCAAGATATTAATGAGCTACCAAGAAAATAATACATACCACTAGTGCTCTTTCTATCTACTCTACATCCAACAAAGTCTGAATCAGTGTAGGCATGAAGATCAAAAATATGGAATTTATGTCATACCATAATCCTAAGTTTGGAGTACTTTTAAGATATCTTAGAATTCTTTTGGTGGCCACTAAATGAGAATCCTTAGGATTGGCTTGAAATCTAGCACATAGACATACACTGAACATGATGTCTGGCCTAGAAGCAGTCAAGTATAGGAGACTTCCAATCATATCCCTGTATAATTTCTGATCTACAATTTTCCCTTTTTCATCATTGTCAAGTTTAGTAAAAATACTCATGGGAGTAGAGTTGGGTTTAAAATCATCCATTCCAAATCTCACAAGCAGCTACTTTGTGTACTTACCTTGGTTTAAAAAAATTCCATCCTTAGTTTGCTTAACTTGGAAACCAAGAAAGTATGTTAACTCTCCTACTAAACTCATCTCAAACTCTTTATACATGAGAGTCTCAAATTCCTTACACATTTAGTAATTTGTGGATCCATAAATAATGTCATCCACATATATGTGCACAACTAATATATCACCCAAGATGTTTCAAGAATAGAGTTGTGTCTACCTTTCCTTTTGAAAACTCATTTTTAAGAAGAAATGAGCTCAATCTCTCATACCAAGTTCTAGGAGCTTGTTTTAGCCCATATAGTGCCTTGGGGAGAGCTTAAATACATGATCCAAGTGTTTTGTGCTTTCAAAACCTGGAGGTTGTTCAACATAAGTTTCCTCATTTATATACCCATTTAGAAAGGCTGACTTAACATCCATTTGAAACAATTTGAAATTTCTGAAGCAAGCAAATGCTAAGAGAATTCAAATTGCTTCTAAACGAGCAACTGGTGCAAAAATTTCATCAAAGTTAATTCCTTCAACTTGAGAGTAACCTTTTGCAATCAATCTAGCCTTATTTCTCACAACAACTTCAGTTTCATCTAGTTTGTTTCTAAATACCCATTTTGTTCCAACTATGGGATGATCCTTAGGCCTCTTTACCAAATGCCAAACTTGATTTCTTTCAAAGTTGTTCAGTTCCTCATGCATGGCATTTTTCCAGTTCGGATCATCCATTGCATTATCTATAGTTTTGGATTCTATTTGAGATAAGAAGGCAAAAAAAGTACAAAAAATTCTCAATGACTTTCTTATTTTTACACCTTCATTTATATCTCCAATAATATTGTCTAAAGGGTGTGAAGGTACTTGTCTCCAATCATTATGTTCAATAGGAGGCAATTCTACCTCTATATCAATTCCTTGTGGGTTTTCCTCATTCACCGTAGCAATTTCACCATTTATGATTTCAATAGGCTATGAATCCCCTTCCTTATAGTTCAGCTCATCTAGGTCATGATCATCCTTATTATGCTCATCTATGATCTTAACCTCTCTAAATTAATCAACAACATCCTTAACTTCATTGAAAATGACATGTATTGATTCCTCCACTACAAGTGTTCTCTTGTTATACACTTTATAGGCTTTGCTGAAATATGAGTATCCTAGAAAGAGTGCATCATCACTCTTGTCATCAAATTTTCCTAGCTTATTCAATGTTCTCAAAATAAAACACTTACAACCAAATACTCTAAAGTATGAGATATTTGGTTTTTTGCCATATATCATTTCAAAATAGGTTTTCTTTTCTAAAGGTCTATCAATATCCTATTTTGAATATAACATGATGTATTAATAGCTTCTGCTCAAAAATATTTGAGCAACTTGCTCTCACTTAGCAAAATCCTAGTCATCTCAATTAGAGTTCTATTTTTCCTCTCAACAACTCCATTTTGCTGTGGAGTTCTTGGTGTTGAGAATTGATGAAGGATTCCATTATTCTATCAGAATTCTTCAAACCTTAAGTTTACAAATTCACCTCCATGATCACTTCGGATCTTGGAGATTTTCAAATTTATTTCATTTTGAACTTTTTTTTGCAAACGTAGTAAACATCTCAAAGGTTTCATGCTTATGTGCAAGAAACAAAATCCAAGTGAATCCAGAATAGTCATCTATAATTACACACATATATTTCTTACCACCAAGATTTATGGTGCAGATTGGACAAAAAAAATCAAGATGTATTAATTGTAAAGGTCTACTTGTGAAATTTTCATTTTTTGATTTGAAGGATGCCTTATGTTGTTTGCCCTTTTGACATGAAGAACAAAAAGCATTTTTCTCAACTTTGTTTTTGGACAAACCTCTAGCAAGATTATGTTTCATTATTTTGTGCATGAAATTATAGTTTAAGTGTCCTAATCTTCTATGTCGTAATTCTATTTCATCATGCATAACATTTATGCATTTGTGATTAGGCAAATCATCAAAATCAATCACATACACATTTTGATGTCTTAATCCCATATTCAAGACACTTTCATTGTTATCAAATATTAAGCATTTGTTTTGTTCAAACTTAACAATGTAGTCTTTGTCACATAGTTGGCTAATACTTAGTAAGTTATGTTTTAAATTTTCTACTAGCCATACATCTTCTATGACTACATTACAAAATTTTCCAATGTTACCTTTACCAAGGATTTTCCCTTGGTTGTTATTACCAAAAGTTACTTTTTCACTTTGTGTTCTTGTTATGCTCATGAAGTTTTCTTCATTTCCAATCATGTGTCTTGAGCAACCATTGTCGAGGGACCATCTTGTTGATTTTCCTTTGCTTCTTTTGGTGCCCTACAAGAACAATGCAAAATTTATACTTTTGGTACTCAAAATTCTTTGGGTCCAAAAATGTTAGTGCTGAAAGTTCCCTTAGGAACCCATACTTGTCTAATATTAGAATGAAAGCTTCTCCTAATTGACTACAACAGAAACATGTAACATTCTTTACATAAAATCTCTTATGACTATGATAAGCATGAACATTTCTATTTTGCACTTGTGTAAATTGTGCATTTATGTTTGTATGCAGAATTTTTGGTTTGACGAGATTGTTAATCATATTAATAGGAATAATATATGAGTAAGAATGTACATAGTCATTCCTACAAGTATCCATACGAGCAGATTTTGGTTTTCTTAATACATGAATACATAGTTTCTTTGTGCAACATTTCTAGTTCTAGTGTTTGCATTTTCTTTTGATGAAAACACGGTATTTTTATGAATGAAAGCAGGCTTAGTGCAATAGCAGTTTTAGCCTTGTGGTTCACAATATTTTTATATTTAGCATGATAGCTAGTAGGAACAGTCCTAGTCTTTTTTATATAAGTAGAGGTGCTAGGCAAATTTGGATCAAAAGAATGTGAAGCTTGTACAAAAGTAGTCATTTGAAATGCATTATCACTAAAGAAATCGAATCCTAATCCATTTTTATTCAGGGGACTTTTATGTTAAGAGAACATTACATCTCGCATCTTTCCACCATAAGAAAGGTCTCAAATTTGTTATTGACATTCAGGAGTTCTAATTTCAGAGAACTAATAGTATCAACATGTTTCTCTAAGTCATCATTGTTTGTCAATATTTTGGCATTCAAATCAGAAATTTATTTTTTTCAAAAACAATATTATTTTCCTACAAGTTATTGTTTTCTTGAATAAGATTTTCATTTTTCTTTTTCAAGATAGAGTATTTTCTTATCATAATATTAAACTCTTTATGCATGTCAGACATAATATCTTCATCATTATCAACTATCAGTATTATTTGATTGAGTAAAAGATACCTCATAATTTGCTATGAGGCACAGTAATGCTTCTTATTTCTTTTCTGAAGTTGTCCCTTCAGCTTCACTATCCTCATCACTTGAGTCATCCGAGGTGACTTTGAGTTCTTTCTTCTTCTTGTAGTTTGAGGAGTCTTTCACCTTGTTCTTCTTGTTCAAAGCTGGACATTCACTCTTATAATGTACAAGCTTGTTGCACTCATAGCACTTTATCTTTTACTTTTTAGTTGGCCCCTTTTTCTTTGAATCTCTCTTCTTCTTTGAGATGCTCATGAATTTACTGAGCCTCTTGGCATATAGGGCCTGCTTTTTCTCATTGAAATTTGCATCACTTTCATCAAATTCTTCGGGTTCATCTTCGCTCTCAATCTTTTTGGATTTTCGAGCCAAGGCCTTCTTCCTTGAGCTTGCCTCCTCTCTTTCTTCTTCAAGTGACATCTCATAGGTCAGGAGAGATCCTATGAGATCATCAAATTCAAGCGTGTTCAGATCTTGTTGTCCCTCGACCACATTCACAACATCATTGAAACGGACTAACATGCTATTTACAGATTCATCATTAGACTTTGGGTCGCCCAAGGCGGCTAACCCATTCACAACATCATTGAAACGGACTAACATGCTATTTACAGATTCATCATGCTTCATTTAAATGAATCATATTGGTCATTTAAAATATTTAGTTTTGAATATTTAACTTTTTCAGTCCTTCATGAGTAACTACAAGTTTTTTTTCAAATTTCATTAGCACTAGCACATGAAGATATTTTATTGAATTCTTTTTTATCTAGCGCATAATAGAAAACATTTTTAGCTTTCCAATCTAACTTAGTTAAATTCTTAGTCATAGAATCCAACTCACTACTAGAAAGAGGAACATGAACACCATTTACTATTTTAGTAGGCAAATCAAAAATATTTTCAATTACATCCCAAATGTAACTATCCATGGGACATACATAGGCTTGCAATCTAATCTTCCAATAGGAGAAATTAGATGCATTAAATAGGGGAGGTCTGGAAGTAGATTGTCTCTCACCTAGGGTAAAACCGTTTGATGCCATTTTAGCTCTAGATTGTTAGGTTTATACGAGATTTGTAAATAAGTACAAATTTGTGAGCAATCTAAGCTCTGATACCAATTGTAGGATCAAGATGGCACCAAGAGAGGGGGTGAATTGTGTATTAAAGCTTTTACTCTAAACTATGTTTTTGCAGCGAAAATTATCACAGATTGAAAACAAGCAGATGCACAGAAGGAACAAAAACAAACGAGTTTGTTGATGAGGTTCGACCGAACTCCTAGTCTATGTCCCCGCTCTGGTCTTCTTAAATTTGAGACCTCCTATGCGACCCAGATGATAAGGCATAACGCATAATTAGCTCCTTCTGTGTGCAGAACGAACTACTGCAAAAGGAATTGAGGAAGGTCAAGAATGTACTAGCACGGAATACGATAACCCTCAAGCGGCTTGAGCAACGTCTGGGAGCACACCCATCAGCCCCCGGAACTCCACCCCCCAGCTTTTGAACCCTGGATCTCTCCTACCTTGAATCAACACTGAGACAGTGTTGAATTTAAGTTTTGTGGAGACAATGGTACGGTTTATACCTCTTTATTCTCGTACCATTTTGTATATAGATTTTTATGAAATTTTCTGTCCATTCTAGTATATGCACCTGAATTGTCAACCCGTAGCTACTGAACTTTACCCTGTGACCTAAACATCTGTTTGCTTGCCCCAAGCTACTTTTTGCTTTCACTGAACTGAAAATTAGAGAGTATTATGAGCATGTTCCAAAACTCACAGCCTAAGATTTTTCATTTTCTTGAGAACCTATAAATTCAAATTTTGAAAACTAACTTGGCTCTGAATAAGGATCAAAACCTAGGCAACCTGTCCAAAATTTTTGAAGAAGTCCTGTTCTTGGATCTAGAAGCTTAACCTCTATGCCCTTGGATCTGAAATTTATTAGAAAAAGAATGCCATGAAAAAGAAAAAGGTTCACCCCCTACCTACTTATGTTAACTACCTGAGCCTGAAAGGTTGTACCTACTCTGCTTATCTCTACCTAGAGATTCAAGTATGTGATGAACTTCATAATCTAGGCACCCCACCAGAGTATTCTAGGAAGAAATGTGTGGGCTAGTGTTGTGGGGAACCCAACCTAACTACTCCTTTGTCCATGAAACGAGTATTGCACTGCACCTCCAACACAGAAGATGAGTATTCTCGAAAGAAAAGTAAGGCACGTGTTGAGGGGATCAAGTCACACCTTTCTTGCCCAACTAGAGAAACACATGTAGGTTAGGCTGAAAAATGTATAACATGTAAGATGGGGTGAAAAACAAGTAAGAGCTAAGTTAATTATTCCGTCCTACAGAGGAAGGGCCCTAGGTCTGAGACACAGGTTGAACTTAGTAGATTAACAAGTTGGGGTAAGCTCTCAAGCAAGCCCTACTCCTTGGTTTCAGTGATCCCTGCTCGGAGTCTTAATTTGCTAATAATCTATAAATGGTGCTTGAGGATTGAGTATCTTGGGTCTAGGTAAATTCATGCAATTAATATTTATTTTGTGATCAAATTTGAAGTCCTACTTTTTTATCTTAAATCCTTTAATTTATTTGCTTGTGGACTAGCAAAAGTTTAAGTTTGGGAAAATTTGATGACAGGAAAAGGTATACCCAAAAAGTCGAATCCAACCTCTAAAAAGCTTGCCCACAACTCTATTTTTATAGATGTTATATGTTGATTTATATTCATTTTCCATTTTTTAAATATTCAGAATTTTTATATTTGAACTCTGAGATTTTGAACTAATTGAGAGGGATTATAACAAACTTCCCTGATTGATGCTGTCTGTTTCTATCGCAGCTGGGGACCAGGATAACTGCCAACCTGGATTTTGCAAAGCTTACCCCTAACCTGACTAGGTTTTAGCGGATTTCAAATTTCTTACACCTCCTAATTTTGGTGAATCACTAGCGGAGGCCTAAAGACAACACGGAGGAGGATATAAGGAAAAGGGTGCACTGACGACAAGGGAGGATGAACACTGGAGTTTTAATCTCTTTCGTGCTTAGTTTTTATTCCGACAAGAACTATGTTGGCTGAACTTCATTTTGAATTTGTATTTGCTAGCTCTAGGATGTCCAGTTAGACTCTTATCGCCGAAATCCTGGGGGAACCTTTGTTTCTTATCGAATCTTCTCTAATGTTTTCAGTTTTCATTCCTATATCATCTACTTGATCTCGTGTTGTAAATTGTGGTTTATGATTTGTGTTTTGTGTTTTCTTGTGTTGTTCGCTTGATTCTTCCCAAGTGCGCGCTATCTGCAAGGGCCATATAGTGTTGCCACCTTCACACAATGAGCCGAGAGGCTAGTGATGAAGTTTGAGGGAGCCTTAATCTGGTTATGCCTTCTGAGATAAGGGTTAGGTGAGAGTCGTCCCCTCCCTCCAGAGCTTGACCCAGAGCGAGCAGCAACAATCTTGAATTGACTTATAGATTCGGATAGATGGGAACCGGGTATAGCCTTGACCTCGAGAGAGAGGCTTGAATGGTAACTTGGGGAACTACTCTTAGTCAGCCCACGAGCATACGCCACGAGAGTGGGGGATTGCTAATTAGGTGACCGCCGCGGAAGCGGGGTCATGCTCCAACCTAAGAGAGTACTCTAGCTGAACACTTAGGTCCCTCTAGGAAAAGAGTAAGTGCACACTGAGAGGCGGTACCCCTTTGGCATTTGGGTGTCAAGATTTAATTCTTTTATCAGGATTTAAGATGGTGAGCTCTCCTCCCTAGGAGAGAGAGTGTGACTATGGCCAGATTATATTTGATCAAGCCTTGAGCCTTCACCGCGAGAGGGGGAAGGTGAAGGGTAGAGCAATCACCGCGAGAGCGGGATCGCCTTGATCCGTGGTGTAAGGGCCTGGGCGACCTTTTTAGATATTCATGTCATAGAGCAGATGGGTGAGATTCAGAGGTGAACCCAAGGTTTTGGTGTCCTCACATAATTAGATTTATCTTTCCTTTAATTTTTACATTTTCTACTTTAAAAACCCAAAAACTTATTTCTACATTTAATTGATTACCCCGCACCTATTCCGAGGTTGGGCTTGAACCTCTAGTGTGAAGCCCCAACCCAAGCTTGCTTGAGGGAAAGTGGAAGCAAAGGCGTGGAAACAAAGTTTTTCTATGGATCGATACCTGAAGTACTCGACGATTTCCGTATACTTGCGGTGACAGGAGTGTGCTAGGTTTATAAATATTAAAATTTGAAGCGAAGATATTCTTTACAGAAGCTTGACCCTACCTTTACGCCTAACATGTGTTTTATACCAAGGTCATTTTTTATCTTACCCACACTTCCACCATCAAAATAAGAAGGCTGCAGTTTGAGGAACCTCTCAATTGTGTCCTCAGAAGGATCCCATCTTTGCTCAGTTGAGAGGTTGGATGGTTGACTGTTCTATCTTGGTCACCACATTGAACTCTGAGTTGATGGTTCGCTTGGGGTTCACCTCAAGCAAGTACAAGGGCGATGAATGGGGACGACTCTTGGAGGCACCAACATTTAACATTGGGCATGCATAAGATCATTTGAAAAAAAAAACATATGCTTTAATATAAAAACTTTACTTGACGTTTCTTAACATACTTTAGAGATAACTAAGAAGTGTCTCTCCTTAGGCTTTGAATATCTAATTGTAACGCTACTAAAAGTTCGCTCCAATTGCTTATCTGGACGGATCTTGGAGAAGTTACTTAGATTTAACTTTCATGCTTTGACTTGACTTTTGACTCTCTGGTCAACATGATATACATATATGTAGAATTTTAAACAAATATAAAAACTCTTCTATGCAGAAGTCTTGAAATAAAAATAGATTAAGTCACATGTTCCAACATGTTAAACTCAAGTAACATAAAAATCCAACTACTGACTATTACATCAGAATAATTAAGATAACTAAGTTGACTCAGTCCATGCCATGTGCTATCACGATGTCATCATGAACCTCCTCGCCTTCTGTAGGATCTAGATGGCACCAAGAGGGGGGGTTAATTGGTGTATTAAAAACTTTTACTCTCTTTTAGTATTAACCTTAATGTGTTATGTCAGCGGAAGCATGCATATGCGAATATAAACACAAATAGAAAGAAGAAAGTAGAGAGAAAACAAACAACACACAAACACCAAGTTTGTTATCGAGGTTCGGTCGAACTCCTGGCCTACGTCCCGCTCCGATCTTCTCCCACGAGATCTTCGGAGATCACT
>LTAE01001851.1:5193-49827 GCA_001647135.1 Pontederia paniculata | reverse complement strand
GAAAGTGGTACCAAATATATCTATTCGGGTCAAAGGGTTAAATTTTATCATTTATTTGGTCGCAAAACCCAATATCAATTATGATGAAGTCTTAGGCGTAGATTGGTAATCAAATCACGATACCTAGATCGTGTAGAGAAAATAAAATATTGCTAGGAGCCTTTAAAGAATCTATGTGATCATCCGAGAAATTCTATCGGGTGTGAATAATACATTTTAGAAAGAAATACAAGTTGAACTTAGGATATGATGAACCTTTTGAAAAGCCTTAAGGAGGTAAGGAGATCAACATATAAGTTAGCATTACCGCCTCCACATGCAAAAATATACAATGTGGACCACATGTCAATGCTTAGGAGAAATTGCCGAGATGGTTCCAAAGTGATAATAATTGAAGGGCCGAATATTATGAAAGTATAATCGAAAACCAAATAGCGCCAATTATTAAGTGATATGAAAGCATTAATGAGAGAAAAGGGAACTACTTGGAGACATGAAAATGAAATGAAGGAGAGGTTTCCACGCCTCTTGGGTGTGTTTAAAATTACGATGATGCAAATTCGATGACGAATTTTATTTTAAGGGGGGGTAGAATGTAAAACCCCAAAATAATGAAGAGACCCAAATAGATAAACTAGCCCACTTAATCAACTAAGCCCAAAACCCACCCTAAAATCCATGATGCCCTAAGTATAAAAAGAGAAAAATTCGTTATTATTGGATCATATATCCCAAATGTAAAGATAATTCGTTATCATCTTGGGGTCTTACAATCTTCCCCACTAGTCATTTGACTTTGTTATTAGCTCTCAAGTGATGCTATCCATATTGAGAATTACAAATGTCTTGTCAGTATCTTTACAGAGGAAGGATCAAGATATTTTGAATGCTATGTCACTTGTTAAAGTTTACAAAGAACAATTACAACAAATGAGGGATGAAAAATGGGATTTGCTTATGAAAAATATTTCTATCTTTTGTGAGAAACACGACATCCCAATACCCAATATGAATGATATATTAATTATTCCAGGTAGATCAAAGCGCAAGGCCAGAGAGATAACAAATTTGAATCATTATCGAGTTGAATTATTTATGATGGTTATTGATATGTTGCTTCAAGAACTCAATGATCGTTTCAACGAAACAAATATGGAGTTACTTCGTTGTGTGGCTTGTTTTAATCCTATTGAATCATTTCAAGCTTTTAATGCTGATAAATTGGTAAAGTTGGGAAAACTTTATCCAAATAATTTTTCAGAAGCCGATCTATTGATGCTTAGACATCAACTCGACATATATGTTGTTGACGTACGTTTAGATGATCGTTTTCAGAATTTGCAAAACCTTGGTGATCTTTCTCAAAAATTGATGGAAACGAAAAAGCATATCATATATCCACTGATATATTTATTTTTGAAGTTAGCTTTGATTCTACCCGTCGCAACTGCAACCGTTGAGAGGGCTTTCTCAACAATGAATATTGTCAAGACCAAATTAAGAAATCGAATGGGAGACCAATGAATGAATGATTGTTTGATAACATATATCGAGAAAGACATCTTTTGTACTTTAAACAATGATGTAATTATCGACGACTTTCAAAAAATGAAACCTCGTCGAAATCAATTACTTAAATAATTTTTTTATTTAAATATTTATTTTTAAAATTGTGAACCCACTAAAAAATTTTCTGCCTCCGGCCCTGGATCGCACTTTAAGATTGTACGACATGGGTCAAGTGAATACAAACTTCAATCGAGCTTGTGACAAAGTCCAACATGATCAAATATATTTTATTATATAAAGTATTTTTATTAGACAAATACTACATATGAATTTTTGCAGTGCCCACTTATATTTTTAAGCAAAATTTAAATTCTCTCCCAACATAATTTTGAAATTTAACTTATATAATAAATAAATTTCTTCTTAAGACATATATTCTTATACAATATATTAATTACTAATATAATAATATCATATACTATTATTTACTTACTAATTTACCAATTATGATATAATGATTATCATAAATATTATATTATATGATATAAAATATAAAGTTTAGTATAGTAAAAAGGAGATTTTCTAACAATATTAAATTTCAATAGAAATAAAAAAAAATCAGGTATCTTGATAAGCACAATCGAATTTGAGTCTAGCTACTCGACGTCACTTTTGATATGACAAGAATTTTTTGGATAAGACAGCTCGAATACGAAGCAACTAGAAAAAAAAGCATACATAAAAAATTAGGATTATAAGTATGTCTTCTTTGATTTAAGGCTTATTTTATTGAGGGTGAAAAGAGAAAAAAAAAGAAAAGAAAATAATCTTGTGAAAGAAAATAAAAAAATATCTTTATTCATATTTATTCCTTTTCTCATAATTCATTTTTCAAAAAGATATATTTAAAAAATATTTTTTAATTTTAACTTTATGTACTTATTTAATATATTAGTGTAAATAAAATTATCATTCATCTCTTTTTTTCCTTTTACGTAGATCATCCGAATTACTGATTACTGAATCAAATTCTTTTTTTAAAAAAATATATTTGACCATTTTTATGCTTTATTTTGTAATGCTATTAATTTTAATGCAGGGACAAGGAGATATTTTTATCTGTACGCCACTTCCACTCCCAATTACCCACCACCGCTCGTCTCCTCTTGCTTTGGCTATGGCTGCCATGGCGACCACCTGCAACGCCTTCCGCTTCCCTGTCATCTGCTCTTCTTCTTCTTCCTCCTCTGCGAAAGGTGTCGGCACTGGTAACGATCGAAGCAACTCTTCCTTTCGTTTCATCTACTTTCGGCTCTCAATGCGTGTGTTATTGGGATCGTTGGCTGCAGAGAAGACGAATACGGAGAGCACCACCGCGTTGAGGAGCGATTGGAGGAGTCGCTCTAAACCCATTCCTCCCGGTGGTGTTTACCCGGCGAAGGACCAGTGCAGGTCATCTCTTTTTTTCCTCCTCCTCCTCCTTAATGATGCTGCTGTTCATGTTCTAACTTTCCTCTGATGTGGCAGTCGTTGCGGCCTCTGCGATACCTACTACATCGCTCATGTGAAGAATGCTTGCGCTTTCTTGGGTGATGGAATGTCCAAGATCGAGGTCGTAATCCTTCTGCCTTCCCTTTCTCAATCATTTCTTTTATGTCAAAAGTTCGAGTTCGAATTCCCCTGACCCTTCACTCTGGGGCTTGCGGAAGCACCTTAAACAAACCTTTTAAGAAACTCTTCAAAGAAAGGAGCTTATATTTGCTTTTGATGTTTTAAGAAATTATAAGACTTTTGTGGACATGGATTAGCTCTGGAGCAATCTAGTTAAATGCCGTACCATCATGAGTAGCTATGTCCTTTCTCCTTTGAGATAAGTTTCTAGGATCTTACACTTTTTTTTCCTTCTTGTCTGTGATTGTACAAACAATTTTACATCCTGTTTGGTCCAACATTTATGCTAGAAGTTGGAAAGAGCAAACAATCATTTTCATTAAGGAGCCATGCTAGCGGGCATATTCTTATAGTGCAAGTTCTTTGTTATTTTTCCACTGATTTAGCTTTTACAGGAAAAAAATATCTGCATTCTTTTCTAGGATAAAAGGACCTTAGTATCTATCTTCTTTTGTTTCCTTGGTGATTGAGGCAATATCTTAGTGAGAATTCTTTTCTTTTTTTTCATTTAGGTTTTGGAGCCAATTGTACATGGAAGAGCAAGAAAAGAAGACTCTGAGGAGACATACTTTGGTGTGCACGAAAAGTTGCTGTATGCAAAAAAGACGAAGCCTGTACAAGGTAATTTGGCATGTTGCTTCAAGTTTGCAATTGAATTGTCCCATGTATAACTTTTTGTTCTGTCCCGATATGCTCATAATGTTTATTACTTTGAAATGTGTATGGAATGCTCTGCCGTTATCATTAATATTTACCATGTACTAGGAGCCCAATGGACGGGCATCGTAACAACCATTGCTGTAGAAATGCTGAAATCAAATATGGTAGAAGCTGTAATTTGTGTGCAAAGGTAATGATCTAACTCATGTTGCAAATCAAACGATAGGTTGTAAGTCGATTTGTCCTTGTTTATCCAATATTGATTAATCAGCACTGTAAATATTGCAGTGATCCAGAAGACAGACTTACTCCAAGGCCAATTCTAGCTAGGTAACTCTGTGGGCCATCACATGCATATAATTCTACTAATTCTAGTTATACACACTTCAGTTTGTTTGCTATGTATTTGAACACACCGATTCTAGATTCTTAAACTAGTATTCTGTGGTCTAATGAAAAACTTTTTTTGTAGGACACCTGACGAAGTTTATGCAGCAAAAGGTGTTAAACCGACGCTATCTCCCAATCTTGATACCCTTGCCCTTGTGGAGGTAACATGATCTCTCCTTGTGATAAACAAGAACATTTAGCCAAACATCTTAAGCACCCTAGGATCCTGGGTGCCACCAGATCTTTGTAAAGATGATAAGCCTTCACCAGATAATATAAAACTCTCTCTTTGCTTGCTACTGATACACCTGCAGTGCGTTCACTATAGTGACCTGCCACTATGTTTTATCTTTCTCCAGCTCCGTAAGTTTTAATACCAAAGGGGCTCCATTAGTCAAAAGCTAAAAACTGGGTAGGCATAAATGAATGAAAAGAGGGGCCAATTCCTTGTAACTTGGCCTGGCTGATTCTACTATTTTGAATCCTAGGACTTACGTCACAATTAACTAAGACTTGTTACTTTTTTCATCTCCAAGGAAGATACACTTTAGCATAAGCCAGCCCCATCCATCCTGTCAAATTTACTAGAAATGTTTCTAAGAAATAACAAGTTTTCCTTGACTAACAAATATTTTCCCTTATACAGATATGTAATCATGTAATGTGTTTGATCATCGAATTTTCATTACCCAATTAAGTGTTCTTTGACATCTTAAGATTGCATGAAATATTGACCTTAAGTATTGACATGTATACGCCAGCAGCTGCATGATACCAAAATAACCTTATCATGAGCATGTTCTAGGGTTGTGTAAAATGTTATCGACTAGTTTAAACATTCTTTGCTGTATTCTTTATGTAATTTATTCTGGACTTGCTTCTAAGACCCATTTTTGTGACAGGCAGCAGGGGTAAAGCGTCTCCTTTTCTGTGGTGTTGGTTGCCAAGTGCAAGGTATGAATTATGTTTTCTCTAAGAAGCATACTTTTCAGTCTATTCTTTGTTGTAACCAACTACTATTGAAATGCAGAGTGGTTTCTTGACTGCAGCATTAAGATCTGTTGAGAAATATCTTGGCTTGGAGAAGCTTTATGTTCTTGGCACCAACTGCGGTAATTATTTTTTTATTGGTTACATTTTGCTAGATATGATATGCAATATTTGAAAGAAAATTTTGTTTGTTATAGATATCAAAACTCGAAGTATCTTCGCATGATTCTTAAGTCATTCTTCCAAAATTATCTTAAGTTTTAGTTCATCTTGAGTGCCAGTTTGTTGGCATTGATAGCAGATAATTGACTCTTCTTCTTTGTTTTCATGGAATATTTCTTTATAGTGGACAATGGAACTCGTGAAGGGCTAGACAAGTTCTTGAAGTCTGCAAGTAGTGACCCAGAAACTGTTCTGCATTATGAGTTCATGCAAGATTACAAGGTTTCAGGAAAGCCACACTTAAAATACTGCAAAGCACAAAAGCATACACTATTCTACCATTGAGTATTTGTGCTCAGTGGCTATTCCTTAGAATTCTTATGTTGATTTAAATCATGACTGTCTAGCAATTTCTGCATATGGATTCTTGTCATATAACTTCTAAGATATATAATTGATTAATTGTCATCATCTTTGTTCAGGTTCAAATAAAGCATTTGGATGGTCACATAGAAGAGGCACTCCTCTTTTTCCCTTTTATTTTCATTTTAAGTCTGATTGTTTCTACTTTCCTCCTTCTATACAGAAATTATAATGTTTCTCTTGATGCAGATTCCTTACTTTTGCCTTCCCGCAAACGAACTAGTTGATGTAATTGCACCTTCCTGCTATAGGTAAACCTTGCATATGCAAACTGCAGCATTTTGCTACTCGCTGAAATTCTTGAGGTCTTGCATATATAATCAAATCATGGTGTGGTCAACGTTGACATAGCATTTGAATTTTGAAACTATAAAGTTGCTGTAAAAGTTTGGCAATCTGATGATCTTTGGGGGCTAAAATTATTTCATCATTGTGGCAATTTGCTTTAGATATACCAGCTCTAATATTCAATTATTTGCTAAACTTTCATGAAAATCTTTTGATCAAATTTTGTACTCAAACCTTGCTGTTTCTTTTTTCGCAACTGTTCTTTTCGCCAAAAAAAAGAACATAACTTCTCATTATTCTATATTTATCTCTTAGATCTTCTTTCAGAGATATAAAACACATGTATTTTATCTTATTCTTTGCAGCTGCTTTGACTACACCAATGCATTGGCGGTATGTCACAATTGATGTTGCACTATTATCATACTCGCAAATGGCCAACATTCTGAGTTTTGAAGAAATTACCCTGGACTGAAATGACCAAGTCCATTGATAAATAATATTGTAATTGTTATGAAATTGACTGGTCAATAGCATGCAGGACATGGTGGTGGGATATATGGGTGTGCCAAAGTATTCTGGATTAAGCATGACCGAGCATCCCCAGTACATCACTATTAGGTAGTGTACATGAATGCATTTTGCATATGTTGCATTCTAGAAATTTTTTTTGATATTTTTCTAATACTGAGCTAGAAAGTGAAAACAATTTTCCATTGCTTGATTGAACTTGGAATGGGCCCGTGTATTCATTTGCCAAGGTGAAATCTGTTGGCTTCTTATTTATCTCCTTTTCTCGTCTGTTGCTTATCTCTATCAAACAATTTTATAGGTTACACCATAATGGTTACCTTGTGCTACTTGATATGACATCGGGCCATCATTTCTATGACTAAATTTTTTATGCTAAAAGCTTTATCTAAAGGTCTTCACTCTTCAGTTATTTAAAGCAGAGCTCCATATGCTGCTTTAAAACTTGGGCCGATGCTGTTGGATATACTTTGGATGTGTTTTCTAACAGTTGACATTTTTTTATGACAGGAATGAACGCGGTAGGGAGATGCTCAATCTGGTGGAGAAGCTGCTAGAAATCACACCAACAATGAGCAGCGTATTTAATATTTTCTCCATATAATTATAGACAGCCAGGAAAAGATAATGATGTTTACCTTCATTAAATGTTTGCTGCAGGGTAACAGGCAACCATTTGTTATGGAAACAGTTAAATCTGATGATAATGCAAAAATGGGTACTTGGTTCTTTTCCTTGTATTTTCTTTTCAAGTTGGTACTTATATAATGACGATTTATTTATTTTTCTCTTGTGATATTAGAGCAGCAAAATTTACGCCCATTCTAATTAAAACTCGAAGGGGAGTTAGATATCACATTTGATATTTCTGTGTCTCTTCAGGTAAAGCTCCCAAGCCAGCACCGAAATTTGTTGGCGACATTCTAGCATTTCTTCTTAATTTGGTGAGGGTTGAATAATAAATTTTCTTAGCAACTGTTTCCATAACTATAAGGGTTGAGTGCTATTTTTTTCTTTCATAACTAAGACAACTATTGCCCTAACAATATTATGTGCAGGTTGGACCCAAAGGTCTCGAATTTGCACGATATTCATTGGATTATCATACAATAAGGAACTACTTATACGTTAACCGGCAATGGGGGAAACAAAGGTATGAATCTTCCCTTGAGGTTGAGATCTAATATTGCTAGCTTGAAGCTGAAGCTTCTGATGCACCATTTGCTTTGAGCAGAGCTGAAAGGCACACCCCTTCGTATGCCAAAAAAATCGTGGAAAGCTACAACCAAGGGCAACGTATCGATCAGATGCTTTCACAGGATTGATTCCTAGCTACAAGTATGGCTCCATGCCAGATAAGGCGAGACATAAAATGGTAAATGATTGTGCATGTTAGGCTTATCAATTGCGTTGTAATCTAGGTCTACACCTGTTGGGGAACAATGTATAAATGATTGTCCTTGTGTTCATGAAATCAGGATTCGTTCTTAAGGAGTGATTGATTTTAGTATTGTAAGATGGTGAGTGCTTTTATAAATGCTGCTTCTCTCGACTCTGCCTAGATATAACCTTGTGTTTATTTTTAGTCAAATGTTGTTTCAAAGTGTTCTAAGCTTCGACGGCAGCACCTCAATGAACTTATCAATGAAATTGTGATGTATAGTTAAATGTCATTAACATCTCCAAAACAATCTCAAAGCATTCCAAGCCTCAACAGGTGGGGCCTCGCCACAATCTTTATATATGCTTACATGCAAATAAAGCGACGAAATAGATGGATGCCAGTCACCGTACGGTTTTAATTCCTTCATTAACGTCGACAGGACATTTTATTTATTCTTTCATTTCAATAGGCCTTTTAAAGCGCCCCTAAATTCCTCATCTTGTATGACCAGAATTGGATGGGACTACAAGTGAAATTTGATACACTATATGAAAATTACAAATTATGCAATATAAAAATAATCTTATATATAACAATTTTTTATCTAACAGCAAAAATAATTATTATTTAGACATGACAATTTAAAAGATAATTACAAGATGTACATTAATTATTATGATCCTTAACATAGATCATTTAATACATCAATTATTTAATATTAAGTTCATGACATTAAATTTCAATAACATACAGGAGATATATGACTTAATAACTTAAATATAGAATTATTCGTCACGAGTCATCATTTTGAATCACCTAATTTATAGTACGAAGAACAATTTGTATTTATATGAAGAAAGATTTTATATTTGTATACTTATTTTATCTATTTTATAATTTTTATTCGCGTAGTAGGACCCTGGAAAAAACCGGCAGCTATTTCTCAGTCCTTTGTGTGCGAGGGAGTAATGAGATAATGTAAATCCTGAAAGAAAAGGAATAAGATAAGTGATCTTATCCTCAATTTAAATTCATTGAATCAAGAAATAATACAAGGAATATCTCTTCGGGGAGGAATCATAAATTGTCCTTTTCTTGAAGACATATCTGAAATCGTCAAAATTAAGAACCAATAGTCTTATAATTAAAAGTTCGAATTTGAACTTATCAATTCATGGTTTTTTTTACCAAAGATTTGAATTTTATAAAACTATCAAATAAATAATATATTTATTACATTTGCGCAAGAGAAAGTAGGAACCTTTTACATTTCTTCTTTAATTTATTAGTACTAATACGACACTCTAAATATGCCTATGATTCTATTTTGTTCCTTGGCTTTACAACGAAATTATCCCTCAATGATGTCTACGTTATTTCTCATTTCCTCCATCTTTATTTTTATAACAAAATGATACCTAACTTATAAACAATAATCAAAATAATCATTTACAGTTAATAACAGATAAATCAGTCCTAATGATGTTAAAGTCAAATGATATGTTTTTTTATATATTTTTACATAATGAAATAGTATCATATATTATAAAAAAAATACGTGAGATATTTTCCCTCTTTATCTGTTACGCCTTTTGTCTTCCCCATCGTATAGAGGGTCGGGGGAGATTTATGTGATATAATAATCAATTTATAAATCAGTGAATCATTTTTTTAGATTATTTTTTTATTTAACATTTTATCTCGATTAATCTATGTGTTTTGAGTTAAGTCATTCCAATTGAATGCACATGAATTTGAATTCGAGCACTAACTAAATGATAGAATTATTTTATTAAAAAGAAATAAAAAACTTAGAAAATTTGAATTACAAATTTGTTATATCTAGAACTATTTCAATATATTAATAGTAATATTTATCATGCAAATCTTTATAATAAAAAGATTCAACTTTTATTGTTTCATGTTTGAATAGTTTATTTTTATAAACTCTAAAGTCAATAGCAAAAATGACGAGATTAAAATTTGATCCTTATCATTTTTATTATTTTTGTTATGACTTTTCTCTGATTTCTTTTTTAGTTATTTTTAATTTTGTTATTATGAAGTGATTAAACGTTTGTTTTAATTGTAAAAGATATGATTTATTTATTTTATTTTAAAGATGAGCGACATATTTTATTTGTAAAAATAAAAGATAAATTCATGTGTAATATATCTTTAATAAAAATAAATGCAGCCCCTCATTATCCTTTTTCCCATTTGCAGCATGTGTATCAATTTTTTCATGTGTGAAAATTGCGCTGCCCGCTGCACCAAAAGAGGAGATAAAGCTCCTCAACTGGTTGCCTCGTGTAGACTGTACAACACTGAGGATGACGATGATAAATCTAAAACAAACTTCTCCGCGGACACTACACAAAAAAAGAAAAAAAAAATAAAACACGAGCAAAGCACGGATTCGCTACGGATAAGTACACTGATGAGAGAAGGATAACGCCCGCCCGAAACGTACTCATTGTTTTGTTCCCTTTCTCCTCCTCCTTCAAGTCCCCATGCATGCTCGCGTTCGTGGCCTCCCGCCCC
Organism: Pontederia paniculata; assembly: GCA_001647135.1. NCBI lineage: Eukaryota > Viridiplantae > Streptophyta > Magnoliopsida > Commelinales > Pontederiaceae > Pontederia > Pontederia paniculata. The sequence goes on along the minus strand of LTAE01001851.1, from coordinate 39,275 downwards.
ACAACTCGTGGGCGCGCCATTGGGCGCGGCCTCCTGTTTCCTGCGGCGGGACACGCGGCTCATCCCTCCCGCTCGCGCGCCCAACCGCAGGGCGCCAAAGTCTCCATCCGCCCCCGTGTGCCGAGGTCACCGCATCCATCAGCAGACGCCCACCCTTTTCCCTCCCGCCCCCACTCCGATTCGCTATGCATTGCCACATAGCAGGGAGGGCCTCCACCTGGTCGCGGGGGGCGCCCTCCAGCGCAACCCCCTCCCTTCCGAGGTCCCTGACTCGTGGAGCCCGCGCCGCCCTGCCGGGTGGCCGCCCCACCTCCCTCGCCGGATGCCACCTGCACGCGTGTCGACGTCCCCTCTCCCCTCTTCGAGCTCTTCGTCTCCTTACGCCCGCCTTCGTCCAGTCCTATTTGGCACACTCGTGAGCCACTCGTGCCGCCACTTCGGTGACCCCAGAAGTTGCCTCCACACAAAGCACAAACGGGGACACACGCTATAAATAGCCTCCCCCTGTCGTTCGTACCGTACAAATGCAGTTGCTGCTGCCGTCTGGCGTGCTTGCTGCTCTCCTTCCTCTTGGGCGTCTTACTTGTGAGCTCGAGCGCTCCCGCCGGCAATGGGACCTGAAGAGAAGCAGCACAAGAAATGCTGTCCTCTGCGGAGATCGAGGAAAGGCTGCATGAAGGGCAAGGGCGGCCCTGAGAACCAGACGTGCACCTTCAGGGGCGTGCGGCAGAGGACCTGGGGGAAGTGGGTGGCTGAGATCCGCGAGCCCAACCGCGGTGCCCGCCTCTGGCTCGGCACGTTTGGCACGGCCCTGGAGGCCGCGCAGGCCTACGACAGCGCCGCCAGGAGCCTCTACGGTGATTGCGCGCGGCTCAACTTGTCCTCTAACAATCCCGGCGGCGTGGCCTCCCCGTCGTCGTCGCCGTCGTCGATGGCTTCCGCCGTCAAATCGGAGTTCGCGCAATCGCCTGCGTGCTCCATGGACGCCAGTGGCGGCGAGCCTCTGCCGGGCTTCCCGGAGAGCAATATCGAGTCGGCGGCCTATTTCTCCGGCGTGGGGGGAGGTGGCGGCGCTGGCCTCGACGACTTCGACGATTACGTGATGAGGTTGCCGAAGCCGGAAGACTTCGGGCTGGAAGCCTTCCACAATGTGCCTCTGTTCGACGACGTTTGCTATTCGCAGCAGCCGGATTTCAACCAGGAGACCATGGACTTCGATCTGCAACTGTCATGGTGATCTCAATTAGCTGAAACATGATGATTTGACGAGTGCATGCTCGCACCTTTAAACATGCACGTCCATGTAGATAACTGGCTAAAGCTTTGAGGGATGTTTCAAGCAAGTAGGAAGTCAGATTTAATTAATCAGATAGTTGTGGATGTGAAAAGAGAACAAAGATGCAGGTCATTCTGTATGTCTGATTTAGTGATGTCTTCTTTAGATCTTTTGTGTTTGGTTTCTGTGTCAAAAAGTGGTCTGTCAAAACATTTCATGTATTGCTCTTCTGGTTGTTTTTAGGTTTTGCCTCAGTCTGTTGTAACAAATAGGAAAACTTATTAAAGAGAAAATTTTACTTTGTGTACACTCTCGGTGGTTGGTCGTTTTCAGATAGATTTGGTTTGGTGTGTATCTGATAGTTAAAGCTCTGCTCTTGTCTTTTCTTTTACGGTAGTAACAGGTCCTGTATTTGTACTTGTTGCAGGATATCTATTGGGCCAGGGAGGCACTACTACTGATACTATTACTACAGAGGTTTTATCTGCTGTATTCTCTTTTCTTCTGTTGGACCAAAACCTTTGGTCCCTTTTTTATGCATAAGATGGTAACAAGGCATGTCCTTTTCTAGTAAAATATAGTAGCTCAACAGCATCAACTTAGGAGCTGGTTACTTGGCAAAGCACCAGTTGTGACAGAGATATTGCAATGGTGTCTCAACATCAATTTGATCTCTGATATCATATTTATCATTTGAAGGAATAGAAAAAGGCATTGATTATAGCAAAATATAAGCTTCTTGTATGGATACTAAAAATACAAGTTATTCTTCTTATGGTTACAGCAAAACTCTTATTGTCAAAGAATGCCTGATACATCACTTGGTACGAGTTCAACATTCTGTCCTTCTGGCTTGATCTTAAACCTCTCCATTTGGAAGAGCGCCAGATCCTTGTCTATTTCACCCTGTTCATCTAAATTCCAGCTCTACAACGCTTACAACCATGTCAATTCATACAAATAAAGAAGCTACATACAAATAATTAAGATATCTAACAATGGAGCACTAATCCTCATGCCTCAGAGGTAGCCGGAATCCGGCGAGGCACTAAAGACAGGCTTGTCTTTGGCTGCTACATTGCTTCCAGCTGCCGCGGCCGCGCTGCTGCTTTTCCTCCTCGGCTTTGCCTCCCCGAGCATGGTAAGGACGTCCCTCATGGAAGGCCGGTCCTTGGGCAGCTTGGCCGTGCACAGCAGCGCGATCCGGAGAACTAAAACCATCTCCTCCTGGACATGCTTGCACTGCCCGCCGACGGACGGGTCGAGCACCACCTCGATGCCTCTGTTGCTTCCGAGCCTCTCGCGCACCCATCTGACCACGTCCAGGCCCTCCCCGAAATCTGGCTCTACCGGCCTCTTGCCCGTGACGAGCTCCATGAGCACCACCCCGAAGCTGTAGATGTCACTCTTCTCGTCCACCTTCAGAGTGTAGCAGTACTCTGTCATGCACATACGTGACTTGGATCAGCAACGTAATTGTTCGAGCAGGAAGCGGAAGAAAGCAGAGAAGAAGGAGATCACTACATTACCAGGAGCAATGTACCCATATGATCCGGCCACCATGGACACAGTTTCGTTCCTCCTTGCCATCATCCTGGCGAGGCCGAAGTCTGCAATCCGGGCCTCGAGGTTTGCATCCAACAGGATGTTGTTGGATTTGATGTCGCGGTGTATGATGGGAGGGTGGCAGTCGTGGTGGATGTACGCGAGGCCCTGGGCGATCCCCGCCGCCACGTTGTACCGAGAAACCCAGTCCACCAGCAGCCGGTTGGCTTGCGCCCCGTGCAGGGCCTCCCACAGGCTCCCGTTGGGCATGTACTCGTACAGGATCATCGTGTCGGTGTTGTTGTACAAGTAGCCCAGCAGCCGGACGATGTTCCTGTGCCTTAACTTCCCGAGCACGTTCACCTCGCCGGCGATTTCAGCCCCCAGTTTGGAGCTCCCGGGGTCTGCCGGCTCGCCGCGCCAGAGCTTCTTCACGGCCACAACNGATGTTCCTGTGCCTTAACTTCCCGAGCACGTTCACCTCGCCGGCGATTTCAGCCCCCAGTTTGGAGCTCCCGGGGTCTGCCGGCTCGCCGCGCCAGAGCTTCTTCACGGCCACAACTCTGCTCGGCCTCTGCAGCTCGGCTTTGTACACGACGCCGGTGGCGCCCATTCCAATCACGTTGGCCTCCTTGACGCAGGTCAGGATCTCGTTGCTCGTGAAGTTGAGCCGCTGGAATGCGGTGAGCCTCCAAGGCCACACGCTCTTATCCTGGTCGAACCAGCCCCGGAAGCAGCTGCCATCGAGATACCACCTCCTGTAAAGCAGTTGAGCTCCGAACAGAGCAACGCCGAGAGCCAGCACTACAGAGATCCCCACCATCCATCCCGCTAGGATGTGCTTCAGATGAGCCCTCTTCTGCCTGTCCGGCCAGTTTCTGCCGGCGCCTGACCGACACGGCGGAAGCACTCCACCGCATAACCCCGGGTTTCCGGCGAGGTCGTCCGGATTTATGTTCCTCAGCATCCCGTTCGCGGGGACCTGCCCGGATAGGTTGTTGTAGGCCAAGTTCAATGTCTCCAGAGCCGGCGAGCTGCCGAAGTTATCCGGGATAGCGCCAGTCAAGAGATTACTGGACAGGTCGAGGATGGCCAGCGCCGGCATCATGGCGATCGCCACCGGGATGTCGCCGCTCAGCTTGTTGCCGTGCAGGTCCAGATTCACGAGCCTCTGGCATGAGGCGAGGCTAGCCGGGATCCCTCCGGCGAGGCGGTTGTTCGAGAGGTCCAAGATGGCTAACGTCGGACAATCTTGAAACTGGTCGGGGATCTCTCCGCCAAGCTGGTTGTCGGAGGCCATGAAGGTTTGCAGGGTGGGGATGGAGAACACGTTGGAAGGGAGGGAGAACTGGAGGTGGTTGTGCGAGAGGTCGATGAACGAGAGGGACGTCGACAGGGTGATATCGCTGGGTATCTCGCCCTGGAGGACGTTGCTCGCCAGTTCCAGCCGCTGCAGCCTCGGCAGCCTGCCGAAGCCACCAGGAACCGAGCCGTTAAGCTGGTTGTTGTGCAGCCTCACGCGGACCAGCGAGAGGCACGTCGTGAGGCTCGTTGGGATCGCCCCGACGAACGCATTGTTGAAGAGGATCAGCTTGGTCAAGTTACCGCCGTCGCACAGGCCGGCTGGGATCTCGCCGGAGAGCGAGTTCGACGACACGTCGAGCCACTGCAGCGGAGACTTCCTGCCAAGACTTTGCGGCAGTGTGCCGGAGAGAGAGTTGTTCCACAGCTCCAGTACCTGAAGCTGAGGCAGGTCGCCGAGGCTTGGCGGCACTGGGCCTTTGAGCCGGTTGCACATAAGGTTTAACAGCTGCAGATCCTTCAGCTGCGCCAAATCCGCCGGGATCGAGCCGGAGAGCTGGTTGTCGGAGAGGTCGAGCATTACCAATGCCGTCATGTTCCCGATCTCCGCAGGGATCTCGCCTTCCAAATTGTTCTTGTACAGGTACAGAGTCGTCAGCTGCTGCAGCCTCCCCAGCTCCTGCGGTATCGAGCCGACGAGATTGCCTACGGCCAAGTCGAGGTACTGGAGGTTCGCCAGGTTACCGAGCTCAGCTGGAATGCTCCCTTCGAACTCGTTGTATCCAATTATGAGCTGCTCCAAGGAGGTGAGCTCACCGAGCTCACTGGGTAGCAGTCCGGTGAGATTGTTGCCGGAGAGACCCAAGTACTTGAGCTTCTTCAGATTCCTGTACGACGCCGGTATCGATCCTTCGAAGAAGCTGCCTCGCAGATCCAAGACCTCCAGCAATGTAGCATTGGATAGATCCTCCGGCAATCGCCCGACAAAGTTGTTCGCAGAGGCATTCAGGGTGATCAGCGCCGGCGACGATCCGAGGCCGGCTGGGAACCGGCCGACGAAGTAATTCTCGCTGACGTCGAACTCTTCCAGCAACGGGAAGGCGGACAGCGACCTGGGGAGCACGGAGGAGAACGCGTTGCAGCAGAGGTTGAGGCTGGTGAGTCCGCGCAGCCGTTGGACGTCGTCCACGACGAGCCCGCTCAGGTTCCTGCGCGACAGGTCCAGCCTCTCAACGCGGCCCTGCGCGTCGCACGTCACGCCCGTCCATTTGCAATGCGGCGAATCGTGGTCGTCGGCGCCCGCCGGAGACTTCCAGTCGTCGAGGGCGCCCAAGGGATCGACGAGAGCGGACTTGATCGCGAGCAGCGCCGAGATCTCGTCGTCCTTGGCGCCCTCCGCAATGCAGACGACGGCGACACAAGACAGCAACAATGCGAAGCAGTAGAGGAAGGACGTGGGGAGGCTGCTGTTTGCATGCATTTTTGCTGACACAGTACGATACGTGAACGCTACCTCTCTATCCAAACAATTGTGTCATTTGCTTTGCTTCATTTGCCTGTAACAAGAGCATGAAGGGGTGCACAGTGAGATCTGAAGGACTTCATCCGATCAGAAGGTGGGAAGAAGATGGTGCTGGTAGCATCGTCGGCTAAGGAAATGGTATCACTATGCAATTTCTTATGTACCTTCACTTTATTTGCTCTTCTGGCTTTCCATTTCTTATTTCATTATTTTGAATTTTTTTTGTTCAAGTTTGTGGACGTGAGATCTTGGGTTCTGAAACAGCTGTTAATTGGAGGAGTATACTGTAAACATGACCGGGAGGGGCTTTGGACAGACACTAGAAGACTTTTGGATTAATAGTAAACATACTCCGACATCAAACATGGGGAGGGAATGTACTACATGTTAGAGCCCATGATGTAGGCATAAAATTTATTCCATCTCTTTTGAGCTTAATTTACTTTCCTTAGGGGATCAGTAAACTTTGTTTTTGGTTCCATTTGTATAGTTCGTTTTGCTGATCAGAACCTACTGAGGCTGACACAAAAAAGGTGACGGCTTTCTAGTAGAGGAAAATAATAGATAAAGTCTCCTTGGTTACCTTGTTTTTAACTTTCAGACAGAGGGAATTCCGGGGGGATGGAGGAAGAACGAATCTATGAGACGACGACCTTTTAATGTCATTGGCTTTTATGGTGGATTTTGTTTTATACTTTTTGTTGTCTGCCTCATCTTTGAAGACCCTTTCAACTTGTGATGTTTCTGCAAATTACTTTGCCCCCAATCTGTGCATGCCACTAGCATATTCATAACTATTGTATATTTTTATCCTTTAAGAGGGTTTCAGCATTGATCTGATTTGTGGATTAATCTTAAAAGATGACCGATTTTGGCACTACATAATACCTTTTTGCTGATCATGTATGTTAGAATGGATGAAGAGAACTATATTCTGTTCTAATGATTCTTGTTTTTACTTTTAATAACAGAGCTAAAAACAGGTAATTAGTGGTTTACAGATGCAGCACAATGAACCTTGTAGATTAAGGGCGTTGGTGTTCTTTTCACCCGATGTGCTGCCATGGAACGTTCATTCAACAAGTGCTCCCCCTGATTGGGTTAGACTCAATGCCGACGAATTTTTCATCGGATCTGGTATGGGAGTTGCTGGTTATATTATTTGCAATCCTAATTATGAATGCCTTTATGCAGGTGCTTTGAGGTATGGCGCAAAATTCGCACTGAAAACGAAAGCTTGAGATTACGATGTGGGATAAAACTTACGTGGAGATGAATTATTGCAAGCTCATATGTCAATCAGATTTCAGCACATTGATCAATATTGCTAAGAAGGCATCAAAATGCCTCGAGAGGATTTGGGGAATTATGCAAGAGATATGGAATATGTTATTATTTTTTGAATTTTTTAAAATTAGACATATACTGCGCGAAGCTAATAGTGTCGTAGATTTTTTGTCAAATTTCGGCCGATCAAATCAGACCGATATTTTTTGGTCCGATGGTCTACCCTCCAACTTATCGGACATAATTTGTATGGACGCTTCCTTTAGTCAATGAATTTAAGATTTTTTTTAACAAAAAAGCCCCAAATTGAACCAGATGAAGTTTTAAAAAACTATGACTAATATAGTGCCAAGAACTCATTTGCAACTGCATGCTTTGATGTCTCAGCAGTGTGACACTAGAAAGAGTAAAAGTTTCCCAAGTTTTTCAGTTTTCAAGACTACTACTACCAATCATGACCTCCTTCCAGGTCTTAAGTTGCAGAGAATGGAAATGTAACTATTCTCTACAGTAATACTGAAACTGCCATGACCACTGTCCTTACTCAAAGTCAAATAGGCTGCATGCACCCTTACTCCATCTGTCAAGCCAAATCTTATATTTGGAGGGCAATCTGTCTACTGAACTCACATCCAATATCCAAATATCATATCAGCACACACACACATACATAGATGGAAAAACAGAATGGCAAATAATTAGGACAATGAACAGTTCTACTAGCAGCAAGTTTCCATGAGGGAATCTTCCCACGTTACATTTGTGCAGCAATAAGAAAACACAAACAAACACCACCTCATCTTACTTTTTTTTTTCCAGCTACACCTCATCTTAACTATTACTGCTATATTTTTAGAGGGGAGAATTAGGTGGAGGGTTTCAACTTGGCCAATAATGGTAAGAGGAGATCAGAAAGGTGAACAAGAGGGGAGGCATCATCACCCTGCAATGTGCAATCATGGAGAAGGGGTGCCATATATGCATGGCAAATTTAAAACTGCACTGCCTCATGGATCTGGTTCTCACATGCACACATGGGAGGAGGGTATATGATCCAATATTATTACTCTAAATTAAAGGGAGAAATGGTTGCCATGTGAGAAAGCATCTCTCTTCTCTCCTTCCTCCATGGTAATGGTGTTTAGAAAGGACTAATTGGCATGTATAATATTTGGCCATGCATGATCTCATATGTGCTGCCATTTTTATGTTGTAATGCGTGGCCATGTGAAGTTAAGCTCAACTTTTCCTGAGAATATTACACCGATGACGCGTTGGTGAAAGACGATGAATGGACGTTGAGAAATTAGAAGAGGAAAAGAAGTATGCAGCCTCCTTGGTTTATTGTGTGCACATATAGTTCATTAGAATTATTAATGATTTTGGTACACTTTTTTAAGAGTAAAACTTTGAATTGTTAAATAATTTAAACTACTAATTAAATTTGATTGATACAACTGATAGTGAGATTGTGTCTCAAGATAATATGAATTAATAGCTTCAGGTTTAAATCTTGGAGTCGTCAAATTTGGCTAAAATATATCGTGCCGCTCGAACTCGAAAGTAGAATTAGTCAGATGTTAATAGCCTTGAATAATAAAAAAATAATTATAATAATTCACTGAAAAAAATAACTTAAAATCACTCATAATTCTAATTAATCAATTCTAAAAAACATAAGTAACAGATTAAACTTTTAGATATTATGGTGCATAGCCCAAAAGGAGTCATGCAAGTGGGACAAGACCAAGATTTTTAACTTCAAAAGTTTATATGTGAATTTGTAGAATTTATGTATAAGATATTTAAAATTTATATATTATTTTATTATCTATTGATAAAAATAAGATGAATAATATGATATTTTAATTATCTAATTGATACTTTGAAGAAAAAAATTACGAAGTCATAATGTAACAATATTCATTATTGTTAAAAATATAATAAAAAGACAGTGAGTTAATTATTAAATTCTCATTATAAATAAAAATATATAAATTTAACTATTAAACAAATATTATTTCGAAAAAGAAAAATAAAAATCAAATGAAAAAAAATGGTCAATCATTATTGACCATTTGTCTTATTCTAAAACAAAGTGAAACATTGCATCAACACATAAAAAATAATTAAGAATTGATTATAGTTGTTTTAAAAGAACGAATTATTATAAATGTATAAATGAGAGATAAATGGTACTCCTATTTAGGTTTGTCTTATTCTTTTCAAATAATATTTTTAAAATATTTGATAAATCTCGAGTTCATACACTTCTGATTTATTTATATGTTCATCAAGTCTATGAAGCACACCCAAGAGTTTATTTGAATCTAAACAATTACCAAATTCAGTTAAGAATTTATTCAAGTTTGCTCAAAATTAAGATTCTATTGATTAACTCGTTTACGAATGAATTCGTAAGACCTTAAAAATTAAACTCAGTGTTTGAGAATCATGGACAAGAGTGGATATAGCACTCAATAATCGACGGGGACTGATGGCAATAGAGTTTTTAAATTTGATCAAATTTGATCTATGCAACGAGATTCAAATTGGATTGGGTCATGTCATCACATTACTCGATTGAACATTTTCTAATATTTAGTGTTACTCATATTATTTTAAGTAAGAATAAAATAAATTCAAAGATTTATAATATGTCTTCAAATATAAAAAAATATTTTGTTTTTAAAATAATATTAATCCTTAAAGTAACAGTTTTAAAATAACAAAAATGATTAGGTGGGTCGTTATCAGATTCAAAAAATTAAATTTTTTACGTGAAATTAATGTTAAGGATATCTTCTGTTCAGATCGATTTGAGTTGTACGCTTTTAGATATACACCAACAAGTGAAATGTAATTGATCTTTGTTTGGGCTTGTGTCCACACAAATAAAAATTTTGTAATACCAAATTGGTTCAGCACGAACACAATAATCCGATTATAATCATATCATTTGGTTTTTCATAATTATAAATATATCCTTTTATTTTCTTAAAAAACTAAAGGCAAAAAAATATGTTGCCTCTGTTTAGATAAATGAAAAGTTATGGCAAATAAATAAATAATCTTTATAAAAAAACTAATTTTACCATTAATTTTAAATTATTTACTAAGGTCAAAATTGTCATTTCAATTTTTTTAGTGTAGGTAAATAATTTGTAGTATTCATAAAATAATTGTATATGTCGTAACTGAATAAATCGTGCTACCAGTGCCCGTACTGTGTCGAGGCAAGTCGCTCAAAATTTGTAGAGAGCACTACCCAGCCAGATCGGCACCCAAATATATATTCTGAACGTACAGCACGATGCCAAATTGCAGGATTCTCTCTCTCTCTCTCTCTCTCTCTCTCTCTCTCTCTCTCTCTCTCTCTCTCCTACGAGACACCTCAATGTCATATAAATGTTATGCTTATGCATAAAGTGAATGCTTAAATTAATTAATTTTAATTGGCACATCTCCATATAGGTCCCAAATTGAGAGAATAGAATTAATAATCCCACATTCGTGTTCTTTTTTATCTTAATTTTTGAATTAATCAAGTATTAATACTTTTGAATATCGGGATCTCGAGCTGAAAAAAATGAATACTTCAATTCAAAATTACTTTATACAATTAAATCTCATTTTTAAATTCTGATCTACACTGTAAATCATGTCATAATGACAGCAACAAAATAGGAGGATCAATGTGTCAATTCCATTATGGATACAACAAGAAATAATATTTTTTTCTCCGAATATATTATGCAAATAATATTATTATTTCCATTTATTTATCTATGATTGAAGGTTTTCATTTATTTATTTATTTATTATGAACTCTATTATTATCATAAAAAAAATAAGTTGCACAAATTTTCAATAAGAATATAGAAACTGAAAAAAGAAGTCTATTTATTTAATTTTTAAGTAGAAAATTAATTAGTTTTTGTATACTTCGTCATTGCACAGATATAATATAATTTAAAAAGGATAACTTGTATATATAAGCTTAAAAAATATATCTGTAAAATCACCATAAAATTAATAGAAAACAAAATTTACCTGACAAATGGCATGTTAAATTGTTTAAAGAATTAAAAACACAACTAACTATTTCTCGATAATATATAAAGCGGAAAGACGATGCGAAAAAAAATCGTAGCCTATACCTATTTAAAAGAATAATCAAAACATACACTGACTTAGATATTAAGAAAAAAATATCGTTTTTCATTTTTTTAAACTTTAAGAATTTGTATTTTGGGGTCCTTAATATCCTGTTCTCCATTATGACATTTGGATATAAGAACTTAATTTTTTATATTAATTAAGAATTAATATATTAGATAAATACATTTTGATATAATGTTCCAATAAAAAAAGAATAATGATGAATGATTAAAAAATAATTTTATGTTTTAATGAATTATCTAGATCAATGATCAAAAGCCAAGTACGTGCTCAAAATTGTAACTTATTAATAATATCAAACTAAACATGTTTATAAAGTTTAATTTATATATAATAAAACAAATCATTTAAAATAATATCAATTTAACTTATGTACATAAACTCATGAGTTAATTAAATAGTTATTGTTAATTTTTTTTATTTCAAAATACATAAATGTCATTTTCAATTGTAATAAAATAATATTACTAATACAATAATTTATCTTCATTAAAATAATTGTTTAACTTACTTAGTAAGATAATTATTATTCATTAAAAAAATAAGATCGTTACATAGTTTTTGAAAATTTTCATATGTTAACTTTATATATTAACAAACTTTAGAAATTAATATGATATAATTAAAATACTGTAAATAAAAAAATATTATTAAGTTATTATATCATTATTTAAAGTTAACGAGAGAAAGGGAGACCCAGCAGCTGCCCGCTGCTGATCGGAATGGAGATAAAATAGGACTAATATAATTATGAATATTAATAGACGTCGAAAAGTACGTGAATCTATTTCTATATCAATGCAAAATTAAAAATAGAAGCTACTTCTAATTATTCGATGGAATCGACTTGGTTCTTGCTCAAAAGTTATAACTGGAGTTCATGCGTTGATTAAAATTAAAATTCTGATGGACACCATCGACAATGGCGTAGCTTTTAATAAATTTTTTGAGAACTAGGGCATGTTCAATATTTTTAAAGTATTTGATTATTATGTTGTAATAATTTTTGTTGATGATTTTTTTTATAAATAAATGTTTGATATTATTTTTGTCGGATGAAAATATAACATAATAAATGAAAAACGGACTATCTACTCTTACATTCATATTTTCTTTTTTTTTCTTTCTCTTTTTTATCCTTTTGTAGTTAGAACGTATTTAAAAAATTTTAAAAAAAAATACGTCTAAAAAAACTATTATAAATAATTTTTTAAAACGTCGAAAAAATTTACAAAATTTCAAAACAGAGGCCCAGACTAACTTTAACTCTAGTTCTTACATTCCATTTCTTCTTTCTTGACTTAGTAGATTTTTTTTTTTATCTACAGATTTGTGCTAAGATTTTGGTACCTTTTGTATTATTTCTTCCGGTGTACATGAATAGTGGAAGATAAAGAGAGAAAGTATAGGAAGATAAAATGAGCTAAACTGATTTTTGAGAGAGCAGTTAATTAATATTTTTTTCTCTCTTTTATAAAATTTCCGTTCAAACAAGAATAAGAAGAACGAATTAGTTTTTTTAATTAAAAAATAATATACTCAATTAAAATAAAATATAAGTTTCACTTTTTTTACTTTGATAATTTGGAACAATCGTTTTCAATTCATCCACATTTGTTAAGAAAATAAATACATATTTGAATATATATAAATCCACATTTGTTAAGAGAAGTAAATTAAAAAAAGGGAGAAATCTCAAAAAATCGAATTCCATATGTTGATCTCCGGACAAGTCACCACAATAAAGAATTTCACTTTGATAATACCTAATTAATGTTGCTCACTTGCTCCTTTATGAAACAATGCCACTTTGGGTCGGAAAAGTGCTGGAAGAGATGGGATTTTACCAAAAATTGAATCATGTTGTGTTTGGTCGGATTAACAGACTTGATTCTTATTGGGCTTGGGCTTTTTTTCAATGACTTTACATAAATATTTTTCAATGTGAACTTTTTTTCAATCAACCCATACAAACAAAGTAAGTGTCGTTGGGTTGGATTGGGTTGGGTTGTAATTTATAACACTACACAAAAATTTATAACACTATAAATAGCTCACTTCTCTTCACATCATTATATAGATTTTTTAGTATATATTTATGTTCATAGACCCGCACTAATAAATATTTGACTGTTGTTGATCTGTCTTGTAATTTACAGCGCTGCACAAATATTTTGTTTTTATTTTTTAAGTGAATATTTCACTTAAGGCACAATTATAAATATATTGTCTCACGCGCAAATCCAATGAAAAAGAAATAAAAGATGAGACCTATTATTTTACGATAGAATTTGAAAATTCTATTTTTCAGATTGATTATTTAACATGTAAACATTATTTTATAATTTTTTTGTCAACGCTAAAAGACATGATTTTTATCGTACATCTCAAAAATACTTTGGATGAACCTAAAACTTTTAATCAATAAATTTTAATATTTTTAATAAATAGCTTAAAAAATGAACTGCTCGAGATTATTTTGAAGTCATAAACGTGCATTATGTTTAAGAGAATAATAAAAAAAACTTAAGAACAAGAGCAAGCGCAAGTTTTATTGAAAGAAAAGAAAATAAACATTTCTAGCATTTCGACATATATGAAATATATTTTATCCACCAAAATATTTAAACTCATTGGGTCATTTACTGAAAAAAAAAGGTCTTGAGACTCTATTCGGAAACATTGTAAAAGTTATCGATTATGAATTACATAGTCTTTTTCCTACTACATTGGAATAAAATATCTTTTGTATCGGTAAAAATACACAGTTTTCTATTGATTACATCATAATAAAAATAAGATTTAATGAACTTGCTTAGTAAGCATTCATATTGAACGTAGCTTAAATTAAAATTATGAGTCATTTTAATTTAATATGATTATTAAAAAAATAAAAAGAATATTCCATTATTCAAATGCCGTATGCTTGGAGCCACTAATAATTCGTTACTGTTTACATGGTTCCAATAACATTTTGTCCAATACAATCGAAGAGCTTGAAGAGTTCAGATCCAAGTACTAATTAAGAAGAATCGAAAAACATGTATGATCCTAAACTCTAAATTTTAAACTCATCAAAATATAATAAAAAAGACACTCGTTCTTCTTTATCCTCTTCTCTTTCTCAGATGCCATGAAAAACCTAATTAATCATTTTTTCAATATTAAATTTTTTATAGTATGTATCATCACTTCTTCCATAATGAAATTTCTTCAATACTGACTGATTATCATCAGACTGTTAGTGATGAAAATAAAAAAAAATCTAAATAATCAATCGAATATAAAAATTTAGGTTTTTGAAGTAGAAAATTTTCAGGGTAATTTTAGAAATCACCGGAGAATGATTTAGTTATGGAATTCATTTCTCCCTCTATTTTTTTTCTCAATTATAAATTATTATGTGTGAATCATGACATATGAACTGCATTACCATTGCACATTATCTGGCAATGTACATTCCCTATCAGAAAGATCGCCACTTATTAAATTGCCGGCAATGTACATTACCTTGTTCAGTATGCATATGTAATGTGTCTAGCAATCTTTATTATCTTATTCATTATATAAAATAATTAATAAATAATATATACTTTTTTACTAAAATACCCTTGAATGAAATAGTTATGTTTTACAAATTTATATAAATTTAATTGAATTATTTGAACTTGAATCACAAACATATACCCTAAACTAAAAAAAATATACATCAAACAAAAAAATGTAAAAAATAAGTAATATATAATTTTCTAAAACTGATAATAAAATAATAATAATTATTATTCTAAATGTTTATTATATTTTAATAATTAATAATAGATTATTTATTATTTATAATATATGAATAACCTCTTATAGTTAACTAATAATACTAATGTTAAAGTTAGTATAAATAATTATAATTTATTTAATGATAATGATAAAAATAAAAATATTATTATAGTAATTAATAATATTATACTAATAAATAAAATATTATATTAATTTTATTTGATTATTTTTATTATCTATTTAAATAAAATTCTAAAGGACGAATGCGGAAAGAAAATTATAGGAGATTGCTACTTGAGTGACAATATGAATTGTCCTCTCTCCCATGGACAATCTAGATTGCCACTTCACAAACAATCTACATTGCTTATCAACATAGATTACCCACAAAATTAAAACAAATGAACAAGATAATGTGGTGGACCCAAGTAATTTAATACAATATTATCAGCAATGTGAAAATATTATCTCTACAGAAACGCCCCATAAAAGTATAGACATAAAAACATTCAACAGTGCAGAGATAGACAATCTACTTGTAAATTAAGAGATATCCAACTTTAGGACATAAGATTCTCTTGTTTTGACTTTAATTTTCTTTCATATACTCATTACCTTTAGCTAATGAACTAAAATACAATCAGCTAGATTGAATTAACTGATCTTTACTACATCAAGCCCATGGGCCTCTGATTGAAAAAAAAATCCATTCAACAGATTGGATTATTTCTCTTTTTTTTCATGTTAGGAGAAATAAACAAAAATGAGAAATCACATGCAGAGAGTACACAAAATTTACGAGATTTACTTTTAACTGGGCTACGTCCTATGTCCTCGAACGACGGCTAGTGTTTTGACGTAGAAAAATAGTAAATGATACAAGATACGGATAATTTAAATTTCCGTATGAGACAGACGACTTCACTATCCCAATTATTGATTATGATGTAGATTGGGTCATATGAGTTTTTATTAGATTAATATTAAATTCAAGGTATTATCAATATTTTTTATGAAAGAAACGGGGAAAATGCGAAGTAAATTAAAAGAATAGAAGAGCAGATTAAGATAAGTCGGAGGCACCTCCAAATGCTTGGCGCCTGAGATTGGATTATTTGGATATATTACAAGAGTTGTCGAGATTTATTACAAACGGAGAAAAAAAAAGGCCTTTAAAGCACTATCTGATTGGTGTCTCAACGAATTCAAACTGGTCTAACTCCAATTAAAAAATTGAGTTCTGATTTTCTATTTAGTCCCCGGAAAATTACTAATCTTGTTGTTGATCATGAAAAACCCTGAGATGCTTCCAATCTTAATCATTGTTTTTTTTAATATGCCACCGGAAAAATGAAACTTGGATAATGATTTCGTGATGAACAGAGAAGAACATAATTGCATCGCTCAAGTCAAGCCCCCCAAGAACCAACGTGCTTTTGTTTGCTTTAATCTGCATTTGTCATATTAACCTGCATGCAGAGAAGAACAGATGATGGCACGTACGCATGTTGATCAGGTTCCTTTCCTCGATAGATCAGAGCTCAAGCACGACAACTGCATGCAACGTATCATATGATCATTTAGCAACTTGTCTTCATTAATTTCTACTGGACATCAATTGACAAAAATGTGCAGTTAAATCTTGTAACTAAATGAAGAGATTTGTTTATTTTACGCACAATCGGCATCTGTAGTGATCCACTGCCCGTTCCTGACGTAGTCTTCGCTCTTGGGGCTGCCCAGCGCGTTCTGCTCGAGTTCTGCAGCGCACTGCGAAGTGGAAGACAGTCTCGAGGGGTTGTTCTTCGCCTTCCCTGACGACGTCGCCAGCGGAGAACACGCCGACGAGGACATGGTCGAGCACCTGCCGCCGGCGTCCCATCTGAAGCTGATCTTACTGGACGCTGCACTGCTTCCGATCGCATCATCCAACTGGTCGTCGCCGCCGCCGCCTCCTTTTAGACCCGCTTTGCTTCGGAAGTACATGACCTTTTAACATCGATATGCACATCAGAAGCAGGTTCTAAATTTATTTACAATTAATAAGAAGAAGATTTCAGAATTTATTACCTTCCATCCTTTGCTTGCTGCTCTGCCGGGGGACTTCGCGGTGGCAGCCCATCTCAGCAGCTCCTTCACGCGCGACACCGCCTTCCGGCGCTCGCCCCTCTGCGCCGAATCCTTGTCGGAGCCATCGCTAAGGCTGCAGCTGCTGCATCCAGCATTGGAGCTGGTCGTCGACGGCGCGGCGCCATCGCAAATCGGAAGAACCTTGCACCCTACGTTAGCCGCAGTGCCACTACAGCCGCTGCTCTCCGGCGCCTTGTGCCCCATCCTTCCGACGAAGTTCTCGACGCCGCCCTCGCGCCGCCACGGCGAGCTGTTGCTCCTGCAAAGAACACTCCTCAACTGCTTCAGCTGAAACGCGCCGTAGAAACAGGTCCCCAAGTATTCCCCGCTCAGCACGACCGTGAGCCTGCCGTCCTCGTCATCACCCTCCAACTCCTCGCTCGAGCCCCCCGTCGGCGCCGCTGCTCCGGCACTGTAGACTACTAGGTCTCGTGGTTTGGCTAATCGCTCGTCTGTATTATTTATGATTGCTGTAATTTCTATAGATTCGAGTGCATGGAATTGGAAAAAAAAATGAAGAAGAACAACAACAACAAGAAGAAGTGAATGAAAGATTAAATTTATCACCATTTCGCCGCTCGCTCCTGCAGCGAGTTATAACTGCTACTCCGTCTTTTTCGCAGGCGTCATGTGGTGTCCTGAAGAGCCATTGCAGGATCTGCCAGACGCACACAAGTTAACACATGCATGGTCTCGCTGTGTAATTTGTCACATGAGCTAACATGCAATGCATGCATGCAACTACTTATATAAATGTCTACGTTTTAATTACTAATAGCCTAGTAACAAGAACAATAGGCCATATAACTGGTACATGACTCACCTGCATGTTCTCCTGCTGGCAGATAATACAAAAAACGAAATCTGAAGTGGTCAAAAGATCGACCCAATACTTGTCAGATTGATCCACCAAAATGTGGATCTATCTCTGCCTGCTTCTTCTTAACTTTGCCTCACGGTGTCACTAGAAACAACAGTATGAGTTACCAATTGGCTGGCAGCCTGGCGAGCTGTGTGCATCATAGTAGGAGTTATCCAAAGGCAAGAGAAGGTGGCACGAGCGGCACAAATCCGCTGTTGGGTGATCAAAAGGGATGGTGCCTCCACACAGGAAGAGGATTTGAGCTGATCGATTCATATTTTTATATGTGCAACGAGGTAGGTAGCCATGTGGATGATGCACAAGGAAGAGAAGGAATTAAAGATGGCTATTTGACATAAAAAATATCTGTAATGATGCATTTGATTTAAAATTTATTGCATCTTTTAAATCAAAATGTCATTAAATTTGATTTGATAATTTGCAAATTCACACGTTTCATTCGATATCATGGGACGATAAAATTTTTAAATTGCTTTGTTTTAAGTGTGAACTAAACTAGTGAGCTTTTGCTTACAAGGGGCTTTATAACTAATAGGCTTCATTTTGTTTATGCACCATTTGCAAGTAAAAAAAGAGGATTATATGCAATAAGTTTTTATCTTTGATGTGGATGGCTTTATCAACATGTGCTTGGGGGGGCGTTTGAGCCCACATGGGAGGCATGTCCACCATGTTCACTACAAGGTCTAAAGAGTGATAATTAAGAGAGAGAGAGACACTATGCACTCTCATATTGACACGTTTCCTCTTGGGTTAATTGTTATTGCTCGGAGGTCATTGTTGTTGACGCGTCGCCAGCTCCACCAATTGGCATCACTTGGAGTTTGAGCCCTGCAAGCATCAAAATAAGCTCAAGTCGATGTTGCATTGCAGTTGCACATTGCACTCGTTTGGTAGAATCCACGTTAACCATTGAAGTTTTTATTGAACAGTTGTTGTAAACAAACAAGTTTACAGTACGCTTTTCCATCTCCCCGTGCCCTTAGTTTTCGCTGCGGTGCCCTGGCGGGCCACGTATTGTGGGATGTTTAGACTTAAAAGGAGGTCTTCATCTCGTCCTTCGAGAAATCGAATGAGCATCTTACGGACGCTATTAGTGTGTCAATCTTGGTTAAAGTTAAGAGAAGCGACGCAGCCGAGCATTTAATTTCGACGTTAACAATTATATATATTAATTATAAGTTAAAATTTTAATTCATCGTCACTCCTGATTAAAACGGATGAAATTTAATGAATTTTCTGCGTGCATCCAACCTCAACCACGGTTGATTGATTTCTGCTACTTTGCAACCTTGTCCAATTACCTATATCTTAAATTGAGCTTGTTAGCAAACTATTTAAACTTATAAATCACTTTCTGACGGATTTCAATGGACACCCAATTGAGTATAATAGTTTCATTGGAAAGAATATGCTGCCACAAAGGGAGCAATAAAATGAAAAATATAATGCATGACGTGCCATATTTTTGGATACCTGCTAAGAGCACATCGATGATGCCAATGCCCACATGAGCGAAAGCTTAGTTATATTTTACTACTTTGTATTAATTCATTAACTAATAAAAAAACCGTATACAATTATTGTTTAACTGAAAATTCCTAAAGTGTTACGCAGGTACGGTAAACCTACTCTCTCAACCAAATTTTGTATAAAAATCTATTTCTAACTCCAAATAATAAGAGAAGGAAGAACACCTTTTGACACTAACATGCACTGATTCAAAGACGAGGAACTATTCTCTGATACAATGAAACGACCTCACACACTTTAAAATGATATTACCTGATATAAAAATTAATCACATAAGAAATTGTTCAGAATGTTTAACTAAACTCCACTGTTGACAAGTAACTATTAGGCTAAAGCAAGAAATAAAGTTCATTCAACTATAGGTTCGTGACAAATCAAATATGTCGAAAATATCAGGGATCATGCGATGTTGCATGTGATGTGCAAGGCTATAGTTTGCTTGGCAGAAACCCCGGTCACTCCAACAGCTAATACAAAGAAAATGGACATGCCGAAAAAAAAAAGAAAATGACAAGCAATAAAAACAAGAAAAATAAAGGAAGAAGAATCATTTCAGAAGAACTTCTATAGCTTCAAAGAAGAGAGGAGCCATTTCTGGGTTTGGAGTCTTGACTGCACACTTGACGCCAGGGACACCAACAACAGCTGTAAGTTCAATCAGGAAAGGAATGCCCCTAGGAATCTTGGCTGATAAGTACACAAGTTCTTTGTTCGCATTCCTTCGCTTCGCTACAAAGAACACATTGGATGCACCAAGATACTCAATGGTAGCATCAACACTGTGGATAACAGAGTTCGACAACTCTTTGGCTACTTCATTAGTGTCAGGAAGGGATTTCCATGTCTGCAGGTGTATCAGGATAGGAGGTTAAGAATTCAAGTAATGTCATAATACTAACATATCTTGACCAAGTATAAACCCGGACAAAGTAAAACAAAGCTAGAAAATAGACATAAACATGCATTTGTTATTACAGAAAAACTCCGCAAATTAGAGAATCTCTACTACAATCGAAAATAAAGAACCTCTAATCACCAAAGTCATCCCGCACGCCCAACAAAAAAATTGTAATTTCCATTTCTGTCAATGTGTTTCGACATCATTCAAATGACATAATTGAGACCAGTGTCCCAATATATTCAAGATTTAAGAAAGTTCAATAATAACTTACCTCCAGAAAAATTGTACGATCCATTCGACCATCTTCCACAAAGAAGGCATGCAGTGGCAATTTGTCATTGAAGTACCATACAGGCTGCTGATTGTTCTTCACAGCCACCTGCAAGAGTGTGTTTGGAGGACCAGGAGAGATATTCTGGAACAATACCATGGGTAGAAGGGTCCTAGCTGATGCACCAGGTTGTAGTGGTGGGACCTAACAATGCAAATGAAAACACGAGATATGATTTCTTTTCCAGTTACAAGATATGATTGTTTCTCAAACAAAAGATATGAAGTTTGTGTAATTCATTGCTGAAGTGTCAGTTCATTCAGTGCATGACCGCCAGAAATGGAGTTCTACGAAAGTTAATTACCTGTAGAGGTCCAGCAGCAGCAAGACCAAAAGTATTTTTGTTAAACTGTATCATGAATCCATCCAAAAGAACCTGCGTATTATTCTCAAATAATATACTATAAAATATCTGTCCATCACGTCGCACAAGTTGTGCACTTATTTGTAAACCCTGACCAGTTGATGACGGTAATAACACGGGCAGAGGAGGCCTAAAAAAGCAATTGGAAAAATTACCAGTTATTTCCAGAATGCTAAAGGAGAAAGTTACTTCTGTTTTAAGAATCAAAGGAAAAAGTCAATAATAAAAGGTACGCAAGTTCACTCCTTCAGTCCCTCACCCTGTCGGTGTCATTGGTTGATCAGATGGGACAATAGCATTATCCATGCCCATTAAATCTCCAAGCAAGTCTGGCACAGGAGCAGCTGTTGGAGAGGAGGCTGCTGGAGGAGCGGGCGGTGGAACTGCCCTTGCTGAAGCCTGTGAAGCTGTACCTGAGGTAGAGGGTGCTGGTGCACCATCAACAGCATTAGAAGGCGATTCAGAGTAACTAGTTTCACCACCTTCAGGATATTCATCGTCATCAGGTTTTTGAGTAGCTGATTTTGCACGGCTCACAAAAGCATCTGGAGGCTTATGATAGACAGAAGACAAAGTGGCAATGTTCGCAAGAAGCTCATCAAGAAGTGATGCATCTAATTGATTTGAATCATCACTTATCACTGGCTTCTCGGCTAGAACAACATCTTTGGCAGCCTGACACAAAGAAATCGATAGTAAAGAATGCTATACCGAAGTTTATCTCAAATGAGTTTATGTACTTTAAAAAAAAGGAGTTTATGTACCTCAGGATCAGTGGAAAGAAGACGCCAGTAAATGTATGCACGATCACGCAAGTCGGGGTTGTCAGTCTCCACTGTGGCATTGTTAAGAACAGCCTGTAGCACATAGTTAAAGTCAAATAGAGCCAAGGAAAGTTAATTGCTTTGATGCTCTAACGATTGTATTTTAAAGAAATCCACGTACATAATAATCAGTATTGTATGCTCACTAGAACAGAAAGATGTTCTTCCACAAACAAAGACACCAGTTATAGCATGTTTTTTAGAGGGAGTATAGCATGTTCAGTAGGAAAAATATATCCACAAGTGATCCTTGGAAACACTGAAGCACGGGTACGTCGTTTTGGCTTAAGTACCCAGTACAGGTACACATGGGTACGCCAGTGGGTACTCGTACCCATACGCACCCGATATTTAATTATTTTTTTTAAAAAATGGGTACGCTGTGGTTACGGTACCCATATATATTTGGGCACGTTTTGAAAGAGATGAAGAGGATTTAGACAGTGGCAATGGTTTTCTTTAGCTTGTTCTCCATGTAGAGGAATTAGCCACAGCCTTTATCTCTTTTTTTCCGCTGCCGCCACTTGAGATTTGAGAAACATAGGCATCGGTTCCCACTCTTTCTCTCTCTTATGATTGATATAGGGAATGAGGGCTTAAGACAAGTGGAGGTAAGTGGGCTTTGACATTTTCTAATTTGTTGGATCCAAAAGAAGTGGGTTTTACTTCATTTGGCCCATTTGGGCTGTAAAATCCTTGTGGCTCAATTTTTAAAATACTAACATTTGTTTTCTGTGACTTCTTGGTTTATTTTATTTTTCTTGTTATGCTATTAACTATGTCATTTTATTTTATAAATTTCTATATATTATATGTTTAATTTGTATATTTATATTGCCGCACCGCACCCTCAATTTTTAAAAATTGACGTACCTCGTACCGTACCAATATCGGGTACCGGTATCGTAGCTTGAAAATCTTCTATAGTTTCAAATAAGTGATATGAACATAAAAAGCTAAAGCATGTTCTCAAAAGGTCTGACAACACTTTAGTGATGACAACTGTATAAAGAATAAGCAGAAACAAGATTTTTTTAGAGCAGAAAGAAGAAAAATGTGTCTCCACAAATCCCAAGCTAAAATTTCTTAAGAAACAGTCAACAACATTTTACCTTATTTAAATCTATTTGACAAATAGAAATTAGCTACTTAGTGTTCTCTTTTAAAACACGAGGACATCAAGTGGTCAAACATAGTATAATGACAACCAATTAATAAACAAGAGATAGCATTGGAGGTTTTTTTTTCCAAAGCTAACTATGCCATGAAAAACCAAGTTGTGAGTGCTAAACTACTTTAAGGCACTGGCCAAAAGAAAATTAAACAAGATAACACTAACACAAATGATGATCTGTGACACTCTTTCCTTTTGCGAAACAATTCCAACCATGATGTTTGTCATTATTTTTACATATTGATAAATAGAAAATCCTAGCGATCCTTTTACCCCTCAAAACTAATGTTCAAGAGTGTTGTGTATGCAGGAACTAAATAAGCTCTAATTGGTAATAAGAAAGAGCAAGGTAGACCTGAATCATTTGTTGTGGGCCTTCAGTTGGTTTCTTAAGAAACAATTTAACTGTTGCAGTAAGCAGCTGCAGTTGCACTAGTGGAGGCTCTTCCGGAAAACTTTCCAGAAAGCTCTCGAGCAGCTCATCAGCATTGTCAATCCTTTCAGCATATTCCCCAATTATCCAAATCATAGAAGCCTGCAAACTAATCTTGTGAAATACTGAAATTGGATAATACAGAATTGAGTAAATGTTCAAAGATAAGTTATTACTTTAGCCTCAGGTTCATCTAAAGTGTCCAAACTCTCACAAAGTGTTGCAATGATGGATTCGTACCTACAAATAGAATTTAGAATCGGGAATCGTGTTATGAAGCCTAATATGCCAGAGTAAAGCAGCAAATGCAAAAGCAAACATCAAACAACTCACGTGTTCGGATAACGCCTAAAGATATCCTTTATAACGATAATAGCCTCCTGAACAACATAATTCACTTTGATCTTTATCAGTTCAAGTAAGACACTGATGCAACGCTCCGCAGCCCTCTCCAACTTAATTGCACAGCGGCCAATTGCACGTACAGCCTTTCTAACAAAATCTACATCTACTTCTGTAGCATATTCTTTGAACTCCAAAAGAACCTGGAATATAAAGATGTTTTTTAAGGGCGGAGTATAAAGATGTTAGTTTCTTATAATAAGAAAAACAATTTGATATATAATAGGTAGTTAATTTCAGAAACAAGTGTCCAGAACTAAATGGAAAATAGTAACATCTGTACCAGAGGTAAAGTGACAGCAATCAAAGAAACTCAGAGAGCACTTGCCAATCCAAGAAAAAAGAGTTGATTAACGAGAACAAAAGAATGAAATGTATCAACATTTCATTTGGTGAAAGATACTTCCTACTTCTGAATAAACTGATTATTTTAAGAGGAAAATCAACTGATAATATCTTAAATAATCATATAGTGTTTTATACCTGGTCTATATTCCGATCTGATGCAAGCTTTATCATAATTTCCAGCTTCTCCATCTTAACATAGATTGGATCATTATATTTGCAGAAAAATACCTGTAAATAAAAATTTGAGATAGCGGAAGAAAAATGGCAAGTGTTTCACAAGAAAAGAAAAACAAATCTTAACGAAACTTACCTTAATTTCATGTGCAAGTATTGTAGGTCGTTTCTGCACAATAAGATTTATGTTGCGCAATGCTACATACTGTATCTCAGGTTCTGCAGAAAGAAGAGTTACTAAAGGAGGCGCCATTTTCTTGCAGAGATTCCGGACCACATCAGTACTGATTATAAGTTCCATTTGCTGAAGGATCATCTACATGCATAAATGAAGAAATTATGTCATGCATTGACATTTAAGAAGGATGATCATCTCTAACAATCAAATGATATTCTTTAAACATTTTTTAGTGGTATACTTTACAATATTTGACAGATTGATCCATGATTCAAATAAAAAAATTACAACTGAAGTATCATGCAAGAAATTAAAAAAAAAGATTTGATATCATCTTCTCTTCCCAATACTTGGAGTTGAAATCAAAATATACTAGACTTGGAATTATGCTAGTTCAAATTTTCATTCACATCCTCCAAGTTAAATATATATATATATATTTTTTTAGAAGACCTCCAAGTTAAATATAAACAGAAGGAAAACATGGTCTGAGCTTATTATTAAGCCAGAAACTCTTAAAGAAGGAGGGTGAAACGCCTAGAGACTAATGTAACATTTGTACTTGTGATCAGAAACCACAGTAACAAACAAACATTAGAGGACATTCAACATGAAGCTGAAGGAATATTGTCTAAAGTATGTCGGGTAACATTTATTTTGGCTCATGTTCACTAAAGACAAACAAAATAATGACACAAACACACAAATATACCTTGACAGCAGAAAGTACAACAGCACAATTTGCATGTTGAAGACGTGGTGTTACTCTTTCCACAATGTTTTCAGCTTCACGAGCATCAGCTGCTTTGTACCTTGATAGGGCATCCAAAATGAAAACTTGACCCCATCTGGAGAAGAATGGTTTTAGAAAATCATTAAATTTATATGCAAAACATTTAGAACATATGAAAGATAAAGAAAGACAGATAGACATATATATGTAGAATGAGATAACTTGAAATTTTGTTAATCTGAAGAACTGAATGAAAAAAAGGGGATTAAGGAAATTATTTGATCAGACCAAACAACTCTTTCAAAATAAATTTGATCAGACCAAACAAATCTTCATTCCATTTTCACACATATGTTAATCTTGAAATATGTTAATAGAAAATAATACTATGCTGATTTCTTTTACCTTATAATTATTGTTATATCTTCATACTATCATAAAAATTATATAACAATAAATTACATTAGTGTTATTTTGGATGATAAATGCATGTTGTGAAGAAATTTAATTAGCATGAAACTTTATTAAACTCTAAAATCTTATGTTTTCCATATTATTTCAAACTCTAATGTTTAATAAAGTTTCATGTTAATTAAATTCTTCATGGCATGCATTGATCATCTCAAATAACATTAATATAACTTACTATTATTATACACATATATAGTATTTTTATGGTAAATATGAAGATATAACAATAATTTTTTTGAAAAGAGATATAACAATAATTATAAGGCAAAAAGATCAGTATGCTATTATTTTTTTATTAACATATTTTAAAATAAATGAATACCTAATGAATATTTTATACGCAAATAAAGTTTCAACTAATATGTACTTTGATTTAGACATCTATAATATAGAATAATAAAAAGGCAAAATATTGTAATAAGAAATATGGTGGATATTTTTGGGAATTGTGCACCTCTTGAAGAACAAAAAAGGGACATAAGATATTTTATAAGGTGTCAATAACAAAAAGTTTAAAGGTAAAATAGGTAAATGAGAGAGTGGCAATAACGGCACCCTTCTTCAAAATGTATGACTATTAGAAAATTTTCTGCTTTTTCATACTTTGAGGCCAGAGTTTCCACATCACTGGCTGATCACACTAGCAACCAGTAAGCCAACTGTGGCATTCAAAGATTTCGATAGGTGCCTATCACACTAGCAATCAGTAAGCCAATTATGGCATTCAAAGATTTTGATAGGGTGCCGTGCATGTAGCATTACCTTTTAATTTTTTGTAAATCTACTTGCTTTAGATGATCACTCTAGAGGAGACAGATTATAGCGAACCATTGCTCCCCTGCTAGGATGCAGGACCTAGCTAATATTTTGCTAAGTGCCAATTCTACAAACCAATAATATTTGGATGAAAATGTTTTTGGGTTTTCTTGTGTTTGGAAACTAGGAAAATCTTGGTCAATAAAAAATATTTGTCTGTTCACCAGGATGTATTCAACTTTTGAAAAATATTTTCCCCTTTCAGAGAGAGGAATACATTTACCTTCTCAAACTGTCTCCACTCTCCAGTGTTATACTTATAAAAAAATAATTATTTTATAATTTTGATTTAATATTTGTTATGGAAGCAAATGTCAAAAAATGCATTCCTTGAACAAATATTTCCCTTGAAAATATTTTACCCTATAACTTATTTTCAGCGAAACAAAAATGTAGTGTAATTGTAAGAACATAAGTAGCTACCACACATATGTATGCAAAAATACAAGAAACATCTCAGAACTATCATTCAAAAACACAAGAACCATTTCTTGCCTAAAACAAGCATAGCATATCTCAAGGAAGGCAATGCCTATGCATTTGACTGTTCATAGCATATATGATGGCCTCAAGAATGTGACAGATCAACCATGTAAGATGAATAGATTCTTGTTCAAACCACAAAAATAAATTCTGACAACTGAATTATCATAATTGAAGCACATTACTAATAGATGGATACTATTGTCTGAGTGCATAATCAAGCAACAAAATATATGTACAAGGCTTTCAGTAAAAAAACTGATAACAGCGACTCAATTATGGTAATCTATCAAGCAACTTAAACCACTAGACTTCCCACACAGCCATTGAATCTAATAGTGTATCTTCTATGTACCAAGAAAAGACTGTTCTTTTTCTTCAGGGGTAAAAATAGTGTTCTTCAAATTAAGTTACCTGGTACAACCCAAACAAGAAAAATATGTTTGAGATAATGTTGAAATACAATACATAAGTGGAGCATTGGAGGCAAGTTTGCATCTGACATACCAAAATAACTACAATATGTGCTTCCCCTTTCAGAAAATGTAGTATGTTTTGCATTTTCTAGGTGGCAATCATAAAGAAATAAAGTATGAGCGCGATTCCACATACTAAAAAAGCGTCATTCCGTGTTAATTCATAGCAACAGGAAAGAGACCACTTTCTCAAAAAAAAAATAGGAAGAGACCAAACATGACATATCTTGATTCATGTACACTTACCCAACATGAAATTATAGTTTATTTTTGAAGGGGAATAGCTTTAGAATTTAGATACAACAAAAGGAGCATAAATGATGGACAAGGTTCTTGTTATGGAGCAACATGCAGCAAAATACATACAAAAGATATTCATATATTTACTTACTCAGTGCATTCATTCAAAGCAGTTAGAAGCTTTGAAAGTGTATGACTAGTGATTTCAAATATTGGTTTGCTGCTATTTTCTTGGATCTCTGCTAGTGCAGCAACCGCATTTGCTACTACCATTGGATTGTTATCAGATATCAAGTCCTTGAGAGTCTCCAAAAATCCTCTATCTTCCACTAACTCAGCATTTATGTCATACAATTTAGCTACACAAATTGCTGCTGTCTTTCTCACATAAGGATCATCATCCTGCACATAATGCATCACAGCATTCCACATATCAAATGAAAAGAATACCTAATCTATGCAGTGCACTTAACTAAATGAAAATCTATCAGGTAAAACAAAAGCAGAACCCAGGAGATAAGGTTTACGACATATGAACAAAAGAAATGTCCATAAAAAAGGATTACAACAAAACAAACAGAAAAGGACCTTGAGGCATCTCTGAAGAGGATCACAGAGGTATTCTGTTATCTTGTCAACACGGATGCAACCCATAGTCCTGACAGCTAAAGCACGAATTAGAGGATTTGGATCTTGCGAATCCTGCAGAAGATTTGGAATGTTATGCAAAAACAACAGAATCTATCAAAAGTGAACTACAGAAGGTGTTAGACAAATTAGGAGCTTTGGGGAAGGCATGAAGAAAGTTATAAGGTAGTTTCAAGAAGATCAAGTTCGAAATGAATGACCACATTTATCGAAGGTATGATGGGATATTATTTTAATCTACTAACCTATAATCATAGCAGAAAGTTTCTCAATAAACACGCTCTTTATACCAAATCCTAATTTATTAAAGCTTCAAGCCAATACCAAGAAAATATCAACTACATAAATCTCAATTCCATCACAAACACTTCATTGTTTCTTCTTAATACGAGCAACTTAGCATACTTAGTTTTACTATTTTCACAACCCCAGAAAAGAAGTTAAATGAAAATGTAGGTACCTCACGAACATCAAGCAATAGCAATTCGCCTTATTAGAACAACTACCCCTCAAAAACACTGACTAGAACACCCAAAGTATGGAACTATCTTTCTAAAACTACAGCATCAGCGTGTCATATTTTCTAGAGAACCGGAAGAAAATAAAGAGATATTCCCTCAAGATAAAATTGGCATATGTAAAACAATACCCAACTTATTCGAAGAGAAATTTAATGAATAAGAAGTATATCATGTTGAGGTCCAAAGATTAATTGAAGTGGACTATAGAACAGTTAAGGTCACTTAAAACTTCTATAATTTATAGAATTTAGAACTATTTAAAGATTGGCGTGTACAATTCTCCATTGTTCAAATCTCAGATCAGACCGTTAGCTGAAGTAAGGCTCCCATATCCTACTGATTACACACTATAATTTATAGCAGTTTAAGATATTTAAAACTGGACAACTTTTTTGAGGATAACTATATATCCCAGCTGGAAAAACCAAATGAGAAGTAGAACCACGTAGGTACTGGCTTGAAACCCATTGCCAAAGTCCAAGAACGTAAATAAAATGCAATTCACATACTTCTCGTTAAGCTTTCCAACACATCCATCAAAGTTCGGTATCAATCAATGTCCAATTGTATTTCTATGTTTTTCACTCCTAAGCTACTTTTGTAAATAAATATGGACACTCCACAACATATGTAACATTTAAATCACAAAGACCTGCTAAGATTGATCAGTTTCTCTCAAGCAGAAACCACAAGTATATTCACAAATGTTCTGGAAAGTCTTACCTTGACAAATGTATTCACGGCAAGTATAGCTAGGTCAGGCTGGCTTTTGGCATAGTTTATAAGATACAAATAAACCAGTTTCTTAAGCTCCAGATTTTCCGTTTGCATGCAGTTAACGACATCCGTGAACAAGGAGGAAACATCTTTTCCAACAGTCATGGCAGCTATAACCTTCTTCACGGCATCTTTCTTCTTATCCTACAAAGCAATTGACAGGTCCAGACACGACTGTTAGCCAAACATTCCAACTCTTACGAAACAAAAACATGAATGAAAAAAAAAACTACTCGAACTAACTGTTTTTTCTTTCTGAGAAAGAATCAAATTCCATTGTTATAAACTACTTAATTCATCTCCAGAAACAAGCAAGCGAATCTACATGCTTTGGATCCTTAAACTACAACAATCTCGCACTGTATTTTCCAATAAAGAAAATACCGTTTTTTAAGCACATGAAATGTTCTTAAATTCCTCGACTAGTCGACTTCATAAAGAACATAAACTGGTGAAGAAACAAACAGGTGAGTGTTCCCAATGGAACATTACAATACTTGAAATGGTTAAAAAATAGGGGGAAAAGGAAATTTGTCAGAGATCAATCTCACAAACAAGCAATAACTGGTAGGAAACCAATAGTGTTTTTTTTTTTTCACTTTTTCACTACACCAACCGATAAGATCTAAAGAATTAACCAATTAACGATCTCAATTAAGAGATCGATCGATCAGCAATAACTCGACAGGTGCAAAAATGAAGAAGAGCGCTGGGGATCCGTCGAGATCTGAATTGATCCAGAGGAGATCGAACCCTAAACGCTGCAGATGAGCGACGAGATCTGAAGAAAACTGATTCGCGACTCCTGCTGTCGGTGCCGTCGCAGTTACCTTGTACTGGGAATTGAGCTCCTCCTTCAGCTCAGGGATCTCTCCCTTCTTGGTGGTGGAGAAGTACTTGGAGTCGTGCCCGCTCATCGTTCTCCTCCGCTTCCCGTCGCGCCCTGCGCTCGATCCTCTTAACCGGCGCCGCCTCCTCTTCCTTGCTCTGGTTGTTGGCGTCCGGTGGCGTCGGGAAGACGCAGCGAGACGGCGAGGAAGAGATGCAGATTTCTTTCTATTTGGACGAGTCAGATCTCTCTTTCTTCTCCTCTCGCTGCCCCCTTCCTCTCTGGATTGGCGAGTTACCTGCCAGACCCAAAAATGTAAATAAAATGCTCAACTCCAAAAAATTATATAATAATAGTAATAATAATAACAATAATAATAATAATAATAATAATAATAATAATAATAATAATAATAATAATAATAATAATAATGCTAGCAATTTTTTTCTCCTTTCCATAATAGTAAAGCCCTTACTTTCCTAGTCAAAAAAGAAAAAAATTATAATACAATGACCTTTCAAGAAAATATTTAGAAGGAAAACGAATTTAAAAATCTAAATAATATATTTAGTATGCTTATTTGCGTATGAAAAGAGCGATCAGATATTCAGATATAATGTTAATATGATGCATACATTTCTCGTGAATTAAAAAAATAAATTTGAGTTTCTTATATATTTTTTGAAATTAATTTTGCAGAAAAAAAAAGTATCATCGAGTGTGCCCTGCTTGGGAACTCGACGGAAGTGCAACTCAGGTCCTGGTTCGATAAGCACTCCGTGTAGGCATGGATTCGAGCACCATATGTCATGACATCACAGACAGTTAAATATAATACGACACCGATAAAGAAAATACTTCATAAACATTATGAGCAATACAAATATAAATGTTTATTTATTTTTTGATCAATTTAAATATTTAACGTAGTCATTAAATGATCAAATATATGAGTAAAATACCTTTTTTTAATTTAAAAGACCATTTTCTTTTGTTTTTAACTCGAGAAGTAAAATTTGTATATTTTGCATTATGGCTGCAGCATTGAGCAATGAGATAATTGTATTACTTTCTTAATATTTTTTATGTTTATTGACTGCAATTATTATTATATATGTATATATATATATACTTTCAACTTGGGGGTCACCCATATATATATATATATATATATGGGGAAAATGGGGGTGCATAGCAAACTGCTATGCACCCCGTGCGGTTCAAAATCTCAGCCAATGATTGTATATCAATGGTCAGATGTTATTCAACTAAAATAGAGGAGCCATTATTCAATCTTGATCGTTAAAGTTTGTTTGAATGGTTCAGATTTTATCCGCACAATCACGTTCTGAAAAACCCTAGTTTTAAAGCGAAAAAGTTCTCTCCTCCTGTCGTCGCCTTCTCTTCGGTGCCTCCGCCGACCTCGACGCTCCTCTGTCTCCTCCCGCCGTCGCCTTCTCTCTGTGCCGCCCGCTGCAGTTGCCGAACTCACTTGCTCTTCTACTGCTGTACTCCACACTGTCGTCGACCCCACTTCGTCGTCTCCACTCTGCCGCCATCTCTCTCTCTCTCTCTCTCTCTCTCTCTCTCTCTCTCTCTGCGCATGCTAGAGGAAAAAAAAGTTCTAAATTCAAGTCCATTTGCAAATCAAGACCTCATTACCACTTAGATGACTGCATGATACCATTCTGAATGATGAAGTTTCTTGGCTCGTGATCAATATCTTTCTTTGGGCTTTTGAATGTTATATATAAATCAACATTGAGTTCGGTTTCTTTTTCTTTGCTAGGACTAACATAGAATATTTCTGATCGCAGATTCAACATTTTGTTTCACGTCGGGATCAGATCCATATTCTCTTTTTGGAAAGCTGCTGATTTATATTTTGTACTCATCTGGGATTGCTGTCGTTGAACACTGCAAAAATCATATTCCAATTCTTTTTTTTTATGTAATAATCTGATCATCAGAAGATGAGGCCACATTTTCTGTTCTGTAATAGTCTGGTCATTCATTCTTCTTTTCTAAAACTATTAATGATCAATCAGGACATATTAAGTCGAGAAACAATTTTTTGTCGTGTGTTTAACACACTTATGCTTATCCATCATATGCTAGTTTCATGTTGATTTCTTTTGTTACTCACATGTATAACCTATGACAAATCTCAGTTTCATGCTTCTGATTTCTTTTGAAATCACATGTATAACGTGAGCTATGCACCAAACGAATTTAAGGCAACTCTTCGGCTTTCACAAAATTTGCTTGGAGAGTATTCAAAGAAGCTTGCTTTCACAAGATTTGCATCCATAAAGCCTTTCACGATCTTTTTCCTTTTTTTAAACAACCATGAAATCCAAATCAATTACAAGAACAGGTCTAATTACAGGAACAAGATTAAGAAACTCTTACTATGCATCATAAAAGGACAATTTTTATGGTATGTGCTGGTACAAGGAAATGAAATGAGAGAGATTCAGATGTTTCAGCATCACATTTTCAATTTGTCTTTTTATTCTCCTCTCTTTTTTTCATTTTTTTATTGCTATAAATTTGTGATATCTGATCCCAACAATATGTGATTCTAACTAATCTTAGATTTTGCTGATACTGACTCTAACTATATTATATCTTAACTGATCTTAATCTCATGCAACTACTGCCCAATTACTGTCATATACAAAGTAATAAATCAAAACAGAATGCGACGCCATCTATTAGTGTCATATACAAAGTAACAAATTTGTTTATATACTTGTTGTTCTGTTGCTTAACCATTGATGATTCGAACGACACAAACAGAATTCAACGTGCAGTTGATAATAATTTTACTGCTAGAACGTTATTGCAACATGTCAAAGTCACATGTACATGTTGCATCATATATTCTTACATGAACAACTCGATAATTTTTAATGTTACACAATGAATGGTCATTGGAGATGCCTTAAAATTGACTGAATCGGAGCTCTTCTGATTTTTGCATGGTTGTTACAAAGGCTGCATCAACAAATGGACTCCTGGCGTACGTTGATCTTCCTATGTTTAAAGTCCAAAACAACATACATGAAATATTTAGCGTGGTCTCATAATTCCAATGTAAAAGTACAAGTGATGGTTCACGCCAATGTTGGTGACATGAATGATCTGCACCATAAAATAGAGATGTTAGACTACAACATACATTTTATTACAGTGAGCACAAGAACAGTTGCAGCAAATCTAACCTTCCCGTCAAAATAAGCAACCAAATGTTGATGAACCAGGCGATTGTGCATAGGCGGCAGTCATAATGAACATTTTTTCAGGTTTAATTTCTTCAGATTGGGAGAGCGGGCAGCAGCAACAAAGTGGCCAGGGAGCGGCGACAGCGGCGCGGAGCAGGACGACGACACAAAGAGAGACCTGGACTAAGCATGCGTAGAGAGAGAGAGAGAGAGAGAGAGAGAGAGAGAGAGACTCGGAGAGGAGATGGCAGCAGTGGAGAGCAGGCAGCAGCAACAGAGCGGGGGTGCAGCGACAACGATG